>JABUIW010000018.1:2363255-2402255 GCA_013363375.1 Menidia beryllina | reverse complement strand
GGCGGCAACGGGGAGCTGATAACTGCTGAGATTTATTCAAACATAACAACATGCCTCGGACGGATTACCTAAACTGAAAAAAAAAAAACGTGAGAAAAAAAAAACCTTTTTTATTTTATGGCTGGAAGAGGAACAGAAGGATGACAGAAAGAGTCTGACAGAAGGTGAGCAGTGAGTAGACCGACACAAGACGCAGGTGGATCTGACAAAACTTGCCGCCCCACCAAATAAAAATGGATTTATAAACAGCTTTTTAAAAAAAATCTGAAGTCTTTATCTTTCACAAAATATAAAAAAGGCCGAATAGGTCTAAAATAATCTGTGGATTAAATATGACCCACCCTCACAAAGGGAGAAGTAGTGAGTCTGGACCAGAATTGAAAACACTGAGGAGGAAGAAGAGGATAAAAACAGGAAATGGAAAACCGATCAATAAACCTATTTAAAAGTTACTGTGGAAGGATCTTTTTCTTTCTTTCTTTTTTACCTGTAGCATCGAAATCCGCTTTTACATTGCACAATTTCAACAGTAATGCTGTGACAATGATTAAAAAAAAAGGGTTAAAAACACCAAGCTTTTTGGTGCCTCGTTCTCAGAAACATGCTCACACCACGCTGTATGCAACACGTGTCGGAGGACCACAGATTTCTACCCTTGTCTCTTCTTTCTTATTGATCAAAGGCTCTCTGGACGGATGTTTGGCAGGATTATTACACGTTCATTCCCAACCACTCCATCCAGCCCCATCTATCAAGCCCCGCTCGTCAGCCCTGAAAGCCTACAGAGAGAGGATGAAAAATGAATGAAAGGCACCCTTTTTAAAAAAAGTTTTAGGGCCTGGGCGAGCAGCGACTCTTTACCGAATTTGTTCTCCTCTTTCGAGACCATTGGAAGGTATTCAGAGAAGAATGGGTGGGCACTGCCAACAAAAGACAGGGGCAGATTTGTAGCTCGCATATGAGAGGAATGAATAAAAAAGTCATTCGATTTGGTTACAGGTGTGGAAATAATGCTAAACTAAACAGTGGTACTGCTCTTTTGTTGCAGACCACCAAACGCTGGAAAGCAAGCAGGGAGAACGGAAACACACTGGGAGAGCCTTTGAAATTCTCACCAAAAAAATCCTTTCATAAAAATAAAAAAAAGCTGTTTTTTTTTTTCTAAAGGTTGTCCAGCCAAAGGAATAAAGCACGATTATGTGTCTGGTTATTTTAAAAAACCCTTTTTGCGCATAGAGAAATATCCTCCTTGGCCAGATTGTTCTATCTCCTGAATACATTTAAAAAAATTTTTTTGTTTTTTTTGTTTTTAACTACTTCTGACTCTGGCCAGTGGAAAGTTTGAGTTAGTCCGTCCCCTCCTGATCCAGAAAGATTTATCTTTCATACTCACTGGCCGTGGTTTTCAGAAGGCTTCCTGAGCCTGTGCTTGTGATTTCCACCAACAGAATCCTGTTTGTTTTTTCGGCGCAGTGCTACCTTAAGGCCAAAAAACACACTGCTCCCTCAATTAATTTCTATAATAACCTCGACACCGCTGGCGGCTCTCTCTTCTCGACATGCTCCTCCAGAAAAACACCCTTTTTGTTCTTTTTTTCTCCCCGTCTCTACCTTCTTTGCTGCTAATACGCCACGGTTCCCAAAGCAGCTCTTTATTTGCAGCTGTATTAGTCTCGTTGCTCCCATTAGCAGTATTTGTATGCTGCATGAGGGGAGATTGATTTGCAAAGCTGTGAAATATCATGGGCTTTTTATTGCCTGGTGCTATTGCAACGAAACCAAAAAGGAGGCAGACGGTGCCCAGAAATGAGGTGAAAATAATCCAGTTAAATTAGTAAGTGTCCACAAAGACTCTTAAACTACTTGAAAAATGTTTTTTTCTGTGTATTGCAGGTCATTTTACTGTATTTTATACTGTAAATGAAGATGTCCAGGTTAAAGGATGTGCTGACTGTGTCAGCTGACGGCTGTCTGCAAGGCATGACATTAAAAAGCAGTTTTTCTTTAAGCCATTTAATTGGAAAACAGACAAACCGTGGCACAAGAATTACCCCGGTTAAATCCTCCGGAGCTTGTCTGGTATCTCAGGGCTTTTTATTGGCTTCTAAAGGCAATGTTTAACACTGAATGTGTTGCTGACTTTAGGGCAAAAAAAGATCACAGCGAGTTAATATTCATTTTCCCAACTGTCTGCCATATGAAGGGAAGATCAAAAATACACATTTATGTACACTTACAAACACACATTGGGGCTTGGATGTGTTCATTTTAACTAATCGATTGCATTCTTTTATGATTTGGATAAACTACTGATTGATTAGCTTGAGCCAGGAGAAGCAAACAAGATGAAGCACCAAAACGAAAAACTCAGGTAACAATTGTACCGGAGAATCTCCATAATTGAACACCTACTTTAAATCCACCGAAAGCAGTAATGTCCACTGAAACTAAAACACCAGCAACACAATGTCAGATTTCTCTGCATATTCCAGAAACTAATCTTAAATTGCAGCAAGACTGGCAGCACCCAACATGTATAACTCGACAAAATACTGACATAAGATGCCTTCAAATGCAAACCCCCGTATGGATTTTCTCCACCTGTATGTGGATATCGTGTGACGGGCACGTAGCACCTCGTCATACCATCTCATTAATTCATCTAATCCCTCCTGAAACCCGCATGAGGGACCCAGCTCAAACACAACGAATAATTAAATATCTTTCTGCGGGGGTCACTTTCAGCCTTTGAAATGAAATCTCCCCCTGAAGTCGGGATTCTTTATTCTTTTTATAGCGCCACGTCTGCCTCCTGCTGACCTTCCTTATCAGGTAGACTGAAGAGGAGAAAAGAGAGAAGCCGCCTGTATGACAGGGAGGCCACTGAAGTCACAGGAGGCAGCAGAAGGAGGATGAAGGACGGGGACATTTTAAAGGGGAGAAGAAAAATAGGAAGATATAGGAAGGAAAGGACGAAAAGCAAGAGGTCCTGATCTTAACCGATCTCCCCTTTCCTTTTGTCAGACATGGTTTCGATCAATTTATCCTCCTCTCATTCCCCATCCTCCTATCTTGTATAATCGATTCTATTTAAACGTGTCTCTTCCACTTTGGAAAAGGCTGTCTTGTCCTCACCTTTGGTCACTTTCCAACGTGATGGTCACCTTGCTCTCTTTCTCACCTCTGGGTCATTCAGAATAAAAGTTCCGGGGGCGTTCTGAAGGTTTTCCAGCTGGCTTGAACTTCCAACCGCACTTGGAAGGTGTTCCGGCACACTCTCTGACGTCTCTGTCGAAGTAAATGAAGAAAAAAAAAAGGAACCATCACATGCCGAGAGCCTCTCACGGTTGGACGGTCAATGCCTCGGTAGGGCCCCGGATGTGTGAGAGGTTCCTATTTCACTCCTCGAGGTTGGAGCTTTTTTTCTTTGCCATTAATCCAGCCGGCCGTCTATCGATTACTGCTCCACCAAATGGATGAACAGGTCTCTAGAGATTTATCGCCCCATCCTTCCTTTTCCTCCTCTCGTCTCTCTCAAAACCTGCCTTTCCTTGTCTGCCAACATCCACCCAACAGCCCTTTTCCTCCCTACTTAAGTCTGGTAAGATCTTTCGAAATGTTTCAGGTCATCAAGTCCTGCATATTTGACTTGTTCTTAGGTGTTAAGCTAGTTATCCACATTTCCTCTTTCTATGTTGAATCAGCATGTCCTTGGTCTTCCTCTGGGCTTCCTCCCGCTGGGACGGGCCCGGAACACCTCACCAGGAAGGCGACCGGGATGTATCCTAATCAGATGCCCGAGCCACCTCAACTGGCTCCTCTCGCTTGCGGCGATCTCGTTCTTTCAGTCACTACCCAAAGTTCGTGGCCATAGAGGGGAGGTGGGAACGTCGATCGACTAATTAATTGAGAGC
Organism: Menidia beryllina; assembly: GCA_013363375.1. Lineage (NCBI taxonomy): Eukaryota > Metazoa > Chordata > Actinopteri > Atheriniformes > Atherinopsidae > Menidia > Menidia beryllina. Next base: position 2,398,341 of record JABUIW010000018.1, on the reverse strand, counting down.
TTCGCCTTTAAGCGATATGGGAGTATGGGTCTCGGCTGGCCTGGGAAACGACTTGGAATCCCCCAGGAGGAGCTGGCAGAAGTGGCAGGGGAGAGGGAAGTCTGGGGCTGCTGCCCCCACAACCCGACCCCGGATAAGTGGTTGACTATGGATGGATGTATGGATGGATATGTTGAATCATTAGTTTAGACACTTGGAACCACAGCTATACATCACCAGTACTCTACATTAAAACTATAAAGTTACAGTTATAGACAAGGAAAGTGTTGGACAGTGGCCAACGCTTTCAATTCTTCTGGGAAGGTGGTCATTTTTAAGTCTAAAAGGCCATTTTTTTGGTTTTTTACTGTAATTTCCCACGTATTAAATGTACAAGGGTACAGTTGCAGGACCTTTTAGGGTACGACCCCAGTGACGACTAACTAGACCCCTGGAGGTACTTGCTGTTCCTTTAAGGACTTACAGTGATCCAAAAATGACCCCTCTCCTCATTTCACATCCCTTCACTTTCTCCCCCGCTTTCCTAAAGGTTCTGCCCCAATTCGACGAATCTCGTTCTTTACAAGTTCTTTGACGAGCAATGCCGATCTCGTTAAAAGCAATGTAGTGTTCTATTGCCCGCTAACGAATTGTTTAACAATCCGTCTTAATACAAAGATGACATTTCTACTCTAATAAAGGGTTAAAAACCTTAAAAAAAATCAATCATCAATGTTCTTTATCAGATGGAACCCAAAAATAGCTCACGCACATACAGTTAACGTGAGCGCTTTGAATCCCCACATGATTCTGCCACAAAGGACCAACCGCAGCAATCAGAAACACAGACTAGCAGACGCCAAGATCTGAGTCACGATCCAGTCTGTGTGTGGCGGCGAGGCAGTTGTCTCCACTCCATCATTATTGTCTGAATGAGACGCATGGCCATTCATTAGTGGACACAATCATTTCCAGAATGTGAATGGAAAGCACCGCGACAATTACCTTGATTAGGTGGAGAGCGGGGACGCTTGCGGGGATGGGCGATAGCTTGCTGTATAACGTCGTCTAAGTGATAGTGATCTCCAGTAAATTAGGAATGGGAGAACATCCTGCCCAAAGGTGATTACTGAGTTTTGGATTGAAGCAGGGGGGCAACAATGGAGAAAATGACACATCCTGCTTATTGCCATGTGAGGAAAGAAAAAGACAAGACAATTATCTACTGTAATGGATGCATTTGAAAATTATAATTTTTTTTCTTAGATATAAGGGTAGGGATGTAATTTAGCTGCCTGGCGATGGACAGGTGGACTGTCCAGGGTGTACCCCCCCTCTCTCATTGACCACTGGTATAGGCTCCAGTCCCCCCATTAGGGAATAAGCGGTTACGATAATGGATGGATGGATGTAATTTAGCTCTGTGGTTGCTTTTCCCATGTCAGTTGTAGAATTTTAAACACCTTTCAGAAGAAACAACAACAATATTGTTTATATTTCGGCCGTGAAACTATATCAATTCCCCAATTACTAAGGAATGGTGCAGTACAGTACCTGAAATTGAGATTATATTATTCACTTTAAACAAAAATATGAAGTGAGTTCTGACTTCAAGTCAGTATTAAATTGAGATCATGCACTTCTACAGTTTGGGAATACTTAGTATGTTGAAAGACTGTGATATCCATCCATCCATTTTCGAAAACCGCTTTTTCGCTAATGGGGTCGTGGGGGGACTGGAGCCTTACTGGGGCCTAATGTAAACAGGAAGGTTAGAAGTCTCCATATAAAGGGTTAGGTACTGGACATTTTCTTGAGAGAAAAGGGAAAAGCCTCGTTGACCAGAAGAAAAAGATGGTTTGTTTCATTTATAAAAATCTCCTGGCAATATTAATTAATTACAAATCAACCCTTAAGACCACCGTTATACAAGTCCTTTGTAAAGACGACAATGTATAATGTTCAAGCCAATTATGTACTTTATGCCAAGCCAACAACGCACCTCAAAAAATCTACTAAACAAACAAAAGAAATAATCAAATAACAGACAAGTAATTTAACTGTGTTGGGCTGAAGAAAAATTAAAACTCCCCTGCATGAGCCTGTTGTGTCATGACACTGTCCATCTGCTCTCAATGGCATTTTTCATCCTGAAATAGTCCCATTAAGGTCAATTCAACATCATCTGCAAAGGAAAACTTCAAAGCTCACCGCTGTGGGGCATTGTCATGCAAATTGTAGACGAGATGTAGTGACTTTGAGAGGCAGATGTTTGTACATAATTGTGTGTGATCAAATCTAGCCTCAGCTGTGAATCTGCCACTGATGGCACATAGACATTTGATGCTTTGAACTGTATTATAGTTATGGAACATCTTAAGTAATTTGTGAAATTATGTAATTCATATACCCTTTAATGAGTATATGAATGGATCTAATTTTCAATATCACTGAATTTCAAGCCATTGAAAAAGGGGGTTTTCAATATTGTAAACCTGTCATTGTTTTTGTTAATCAGCTCATAGAAACCTTATTCTATCAATGCCCTCATGTTTACAATGCTGTGTCACCATTTGGGCTTTAGGGAGCCAAAAGACGGGAATAATTTACAGTTGTTTTGCTTAAATGGTGCAAATTATTTCCAAAAAATGAACACGCCGTGTAATAGTTACTGCAGAATCTCAGTGTAGGTGCAGAAGATATTCTCAGATGAGAGCTGGTTTGCGCTGGGGGTAAAAAAAGAGACACAGGAAAGTTCTTTGTCTTAATTGAGCTAAAACATGTCTGGAAATGAGTTTGTGTAAGGGTTGGTGTGTGTGCGTGTGTGTCAAAGCCTGAAGCTGAGCCAGAGGGAGAAGCAGACGGTGAGAGCAGCCAAGGGTTAGTAACAGTTGTGAGTGTGCCCGTGTTTGTGTGTGAGCGAAGGAAGGATACTTCATAAATAATGGGCAATGCACTCATGGAAGAGGATGGTAATTAGGGAGAGTGAATCTGAGAGAAACGGAGAAAAATAGATGACACAATCTCGATGGGCGCTCAGAAAGTGTAATCCTGCAAAAAAAAAAAAAAAAAAAGAAAAAGAAAAGAAAAAAGCCCAGTGCCACATCTCTCACTTTGAATAAGGAAGTTATCTAAATCTGCAATGGAACTGGGCTGGTCTCAGGTCTAATCTGCCTCTGAGGTTTTTGTGCAATTTAGTTGACAGACTAGATTAAGAGGCACTAAAAATAACTAAAACTAAAAGAAGAAATTCTCCTGAATTCACTTGGATCAGGCGAACAGTTATCCGAAAGGGAATGCAATGGTTGTTCAGTCTGGTTACGGTTAACAGATTCCACACACACAGGGGGCACTTTCACTTTTAAAATGCAAAACAAGCCGCAAGACAGTTTTTTCAGAGGTAACTGGCCAATGAGACCGTGTAGCGTGAAGTCAAACCTTCTGTACAGGACAGGCCGAGCTCAAGAAGAGATCTGTGAGCCACTTCTGGAAATCAGCACTCATAGATGACACATTTATGAATTAGCTATTTCTCTGGTTTGTTCTGTGGCGTCCAACTAAAGACTTGAGTTGTTAACCTGATCCTTCATGAGTAAAGTATATCAGCGCTGGGCTCTAAGTGAGAATTCACAAAGGGACTCAAATACAAAAATAACTTATTTCATTTTGTAATTCACAGATGCCTTCTTCTTTTGTGACTGTTCGTGGGGTGACACGGGAATCCACTACAAAAAGTGCATTAGTATTATAATAGCTTGACTCAGCCCACTTACGGAAAAGGTAACGTCTAGACAGTGCAGAGGGGTGTTTCCCGACAAAGCATGAACGCAACGTCTCAATAAGAGCCCGATATTAAACACACTGCAACAGCGACCATGTGATTTCATTATCGCTGTGATCGTCATTGCCGTAAGCCCGAACCGAAAGAGAGCAAGGTGCGTCAGGTCTAAGAGTTGCCAAAAATATCCACCATCTGTGGTGCACAGAAAAAGAGCTTCTGGGTCATCTATGTCACAACCCCTACAAACACTGAGGTGGTACTAACTCGGAGTGGAGAATTAGCGTCAAGTAGATACTCATCGAAGGGAACCATAAAAGCGCAAAGTAAGACCCTGAAAGACCTAAATGCAGAGCGCTTTTAGAGATGACAGTTGGGTAGCAGGCAAAAAGAAAAGTCCAACTAAGCAATAACTTGGGGTTTTGGTCGGATAGTGGTTTGGTTACTCTGGACAGGTCGCCTTTCCGGTGTTTCTCCCATGTTGGTTTTGGTTTTCTAGTGTACCCCAGGTTTCAAGTTCCCTTTTGCTTTGTTATTCTGGCTGAGCCAAACACGATGAGCAGACCGTAACAGGTAATAGCTATAGTGAGTATGTGTTAAACCCATTTAGGGACCTAATCCTGCAATGCCTTATGAGGGGAAAGTACAAAAACTAACTTAATGTGGGAATTTATGCACACGCAGTATAAACAATGTAAAAACAGATGAAGTTCTGTCAGCTAACAGGACACAGGTGCAGAGCATAAAAGTGACATATGGAAAAGGACTAAGCAAAACAAAGCCACACAGAAAAACTGTGCATTCCTTTCACATTTTTTTGCAAAAGATTGCATCCTAATTTGGGCAATCCCAATGTCAGAAGTACAATAACTGGTCCATGCCCTGACTAGTTTGAGCCTATTTGACTGCCTGGCGATTGGCCCCCTAAACATCTGGTGGGATGAGAATCATGCTCTGGCGGATCCGTGCACATGAGCACAGCAGTGATTTTGAGTTGGGCTGGACGGTTAGCTTGAAAGAAGCTTGTGTGGGGGCAAGTTGTCAGCTCTGGCTGACTTTTGACATGCACCCCTGTGCATCTTTCCCAGCGTGCCTGTCACTGCCCACACACAACAAACGCACGCTCTCCGTCTGGTGTGTTACCGTGCAGAGGTATGTGGGGGTTGCTAGGCGAGCGACGGCCATGTTTTGGCTTTCTGTCGTCAGTATGAGTGGGCAAGAAGAGCTTAGAGTTTGGGTTTGTGAAGCCTGTCGCTGGAAAGAGCGCAAAGGAAAACTTGTTTTGTGACACAAGTGGCTGGTTTTCTGGTGTTTCTCCTCCTCCTGTGCTCACCTCCTCATGTCTCTGAGCTGTGTACATGGATTTCTGTGTTGGGAAAAATACTTTCAATGTGCAAAGTCGCGAAAAAAGTTTCTTTATTAAATCATATCTGCGGAGGTGAGAAGTCTCAGTGGAAGCAGATACCATTCAATCCACTGGATAATGAATTTTATCCTTCAGGGGGGTCTTGTGCTGCATTTCACACATTGTGACAGACATTTAGTGACTTTGACTGTGGGAATGTGCCAAACGACATGCACTGCCACCATCATTTTCCTTCCAGCTTAATCACTGCCAGCCCATGCACTTGTCACTTCAGGATTAGACTCCTGTAAATCTTCATTATGGGTGGAAAATTCTCAGATAAAGGAGTTCAGATGAAAACTAGCAGGAGACATTGCATTTCTCCAGTAACTGGCTCCCCGTCTGAGTCTGTAGAGATTTTAAAGTTCTGCTCCACACACATGAATCTCTATTTGACACAGCTTTGTTAGATCTTAAACATGTCAAAGTGCAACTTTTTCCAATCAGAGCACATTGTTCCATTGACTGCAGGTTTCCAAATGAGAAATGGAACACAAAGCCTTCAGCTCAGGTGACCCTGAACCACATTTATGCTGCTATCCTCCCACAATGCACCTCTCCCGACTGTCGACTTTACTTTTCACTTGCACGAAAAATGGCTGTTGTCCTTTGTGTTTGTCATTTTACAGCCGGTATACCTAAGGTGCCATCATGCTAAAACAGGACTAGTTTAGTACAAAAATACCCCACAAAAAAAAAACATTTGCATTGAGTTCAAGTTTAAATGCCTGTGTGTCTTCACCCAGACCTCATCTGATGGATCATTGTGAGTAGTTCTGAAGATGATGTGTTAAAGTCCAACAGTCACAACAGTCAGAATCTGCCATTCTCAGAACAACCAACTAACTAAACTAACAACTAACTAACTAAAAACAACTAACTCAGAGAAATGAATCACAGTTTATCAATCACTTCATAGCAGATCCATTTAAAAAATGACAAATGGACTGATCAGGTTGTCTCAATGCATTACTACCCACACAAGCAACTACCTGCTTAGAAGGGCACCACATCTAAAGTAGAAAGTAGGCCAAGTTAGCTGAACCAACTCGTGGTTCAGCTAACTTATAAAAACTGCAGCCCACAAAAGCCTGTAAGAGAACCACCACAATAAAGAGAGACAGAATTAACGGAAAGAGTGGTCAAACTATATTATTTTCGGTTCCAAGTCACCATTTTTTTTACAACACATGCTTAAAAGCTGTATTCTATTGACTTTGTTACCCACGCATACATGGATGCTGATCGGCTTTGCCTTAATGTTGGCCCCTCTAATGAGTCTGTCCAAGGCGTAGCTTGATTTTTACCCCTAATGGAAGCCTTTTACTGGCTTTCTTTTGCAGGAAAAGAGAACCGAGAGACAGTCAGAGAGACAGAGAGAGGTGGAAGGCATCAACAAAGGGCCTTAGACCTTAATAAAATGGACAGACTCTATTCACAAGCCTCAACCAGGTCAACGTACAGTTACGGTTTCTTAAGCATTTTCTGTGGGTTTTCTGCTGGCTTAACAATAAATGGCAGCAAGAGAAAAAGAGATTTTGAATGATTCATAAAATCCTGTGTAAAAGTGACTTATCAGGTGAAACATAGTTTAAAAAACTTCTTTAAAACAAAATGAAAAATGCATTTCTTGGATGTAATTTTTAGAATGTACTTGGATTTTTTTTTTTATAGCTCACTCTTAATGTTAACTCAATAATTCAAGTGTCCTGTGAGGCTTTTTTTGTGCATTTCATATTTTGTTGTGAATCTTCACCTTCAAATGGACTTGCAGGGAGGCAAAAATCCTGTTTTTCTTCCTCGCGGCATGAAACAGCATCACACCATTAAGTTTTATAAGCATTTCCTTTTTTGATATCGAGTTGGTCCTGATGAGATTTGGAGTGCTAAAGTCCCAGCTTGTGGCGCCTTTGGGTAAGTAAGAATGCATATCATCCAGTGCCCTTCCTTCTATTCTATATGTAGCTCACTAAATACGGAGGTTGAACAACCCCTGCAGCTGTCAGGTGGAACAGAGCGGAAAGAAATAAAGACGGCAAACAGCAGTAAAAGGTGAGAACAAAAGCGGGAGAGGATGACTGCATTATTCTAACATGATAGCGAGTGGAACTATTCATGTGACTGGGTGATGCTCAACAATAAAAAAAATCAAGATAAACTAAAAGGCCAAACGTAAAAACAACCAAAAAGGGGGTTTGTGGGACTACTATGGGATTTTTTCTCCTTGAAAAAAAAAAAACTAAAAAAATGTACATCTTACATGAAAAAATGGCAATGACAAAGATGGCAATAGATAAACAAACGAAAAGTATAAAAGCAAATATAAGGGCTACTTTGGAAAATAAAACTGTAACTAACACTGTGATACTGTTCCATATAAAATGAAATATTGACTTAATAAATAAAAACCTTTCCCGACAACTGAAAAGTTCAATTAAAAATAAAACAATGTGCACAACTGGCCAGGTTAGAGCCTTTTTTCATCCTCACCAAATACGAATCAGTCATAGGAGAAAAAGCTGCTCAAGCACTGCTTACAGGTGTGCCAAACCGAGAAAAAAAAAAGATCTCTCTGCCTCCTCGCCTCAACTCTGCCATCCACATCAGTAATCCACCATTTGAAGGGATTTGACCCCTTTTCTTTTGACTCCAGACCTGAGCTGTGTGGAAAGGGCTCTATTGGAATTCACACTCAGATGCCCACACCAGTCGAAAGTGAGAGAGAAGGGAGGGACTGTGACAAAGCACATTTATCATAAAGCGGTTGACTGAGCAAAAAAAGACGATGGAGATTATTGCTGCTGGCAGGATGAACACAGTGAGTGTGTGTGTGTGTGTTCTTTTGTGGGCCTTAGAAAGAGCTGGAGAGGGGGGAAAACAGACACTGCCAACAAAATGTGGAAAACATGTTCACATCTGTGTCGGGCGGTCTGAATTCATGCATCTTTCAGGCCCCGTTTCAAATTTGTTTTAAAATAGCGGGATAGTGGTCAGAGCTGATGACTCACCGCATGAAGGTCCAGGCTCATTACGTCCTGCTTCTGTTCAAAAACAGCAAAGACACATACATTTACACTATCTATTATTATAAGTGGAGCTGCACCATGTCACTTTAATGATATTTAGCCAATCAATAAGCTGTTAGGAATAGGCTTTACATTAATTCTCACTGTTTTATAAAGTTGTGAAAGAAATATTATTGCTGACAGAAGATTTGCACAAACCAGGGAGAAGAGGTGAGAACCAAGCATTACCCAACATGCCCTGGGGCTCTGCAGTGGGTGGAGGGTATTTGAAGCTCCATGCTAATCTGCAGCTGCTTTCATGTCCTGATTTTTATCTTAACCCATGTTTGCATAACAAGAAAGTAAGTCAGGACTAAAGGGATGTTCCTTTCTTTTTTTCCAAATGGAGAAAAACTATTATGGTGATGACTTTATAGGAAAACTGCTTATAAGGGGGCCAAAAAAGACACAATTCTCACTATTTGAGAATTGCATCTTTGAATTTACCGTAGATGGCATTTATTAAATATGGCAATGACAATTAAATCCTATTCAGTTTGCAGCTGTAGCAAATGTAAGCAACAATAACTCTTAGAGGAAAAAAAAGAAGCTCAAAAACCAAATCATAAAGCGCAGAGCATTGCAATATGAAGTGAAAAGCCTGTTTCAAAGTAGAGTTAGTGGGGAAAAAAAGACCATATCAGTCAAAGAACATCTTCACGGAATAATACCTATTTTATGCTGCCTCGTAAAATGGATTTCAGACAATCGATTGGATTGTTTCTGAATTTTTTCAAAGGATGCAGCATTCGGAATAGGCTTTCATAGTGTCTAGAAAATGAATTGCCCCACTGCTCTGATCCTGCTCTGAATAGAGATGCCCTGGATCTCTGTGTGTCAGTTACTGAAGAGCAGAGACAGCGCCAGGTGACCGGGAACTGCAGCCGCCGACTCCAAGATTCCGACTGTACAAAACGGGAGCCAAAGTTCAAGGTCTCGCATGCACACGGGTTCGGAGTCGCGGCTGGGTCTGCTCCGCCTCGGGGGGTTTCGACTCTCCTGCTTTTAGCCGTTAAGGCTGAATGTCAGATTTACCATACTGCCCTTCATTAAATGGAGATTTGCCTAATTTACCCTTTTGCAAAAAGTTTTGCGCCCAGAGAGATGAGGGAAGTTCTCAAATTGACAAACATGACCGGCCACTGCAGAATGCGCCGCAGACGCCGGCGTGCTCTTTACTTTATTATTATTTTGGATAATTAGCCATTAGTCACTACGCCGAGGATGTGGGATTCGGTTTCAAAAACCGAAGCGGGAGGGAATGATACCCCTGTGTCATCCCATTAGCATGCAGAGAGGAGTGTTTCACAACTCAAGTGTAACAGCCAAAAGTTCAGTTAAAAATGCACATAGATGGCTTTTTCCAGTCAAGCTGACTACTGAAAGGGCTTTAGACTACATGACATTCACCATTAACACACCGGTTGCACCAGTAGGCACATTAGATGCTACTGGTGGGCAACTTGGGGTTCAGAGCCTTGCCCAATGATTTTTCAACATGTGGCCTAGAGGAACATGGATTTGAACCCATGACCTCCTGTCAGTGGGCAACTGCTCTTTCCTGCTGAAAGCCACAGGCCCATATCTGTCGTTATAACATCAACAGAAGTTTGAAAAGAATGACCCATCCCCAGACACTATTTTCATAGAATGATAATTCTATGAATGATAATAGGAAGATATTAGGAGGTTCGCTTTCTTCTTTTTTAACACAGGTCAAGTGAACACTTGACTTCAAAATGGCCTCTCGTCTCCCTGGGTCTGGCCGTCACATTTCCAAACCCTCAGCGGTTTCCGAGTTGTGCTTTTTTACACGTTGGTAATGACACCGCTGTCAGACGTGCCGACTCAGGATTCAGCAAATAGCACCCTCCTTTCTGACGAGTAATTGCCGCCGCAATTGTCAGCTGTCATTTGTCAGCTGTCATTTGTCACTCCTCTCTCTGAAAGCTGCTTTTGTTTGGCCCCATAGATTACGTCAAGATTTCATCGCACATGCTTACCAATTTGCAAGGAAGACCCGATGAATGATATTCATTTTGGGGGCTTATAATCGCAAAAGCTCGTGTGTAGGTTTTCTATAACCATGAGTGGGAAAGGGAAGGTTAAAAATCTAAATGGTGTCGATCAGAGCGTCATCATATACTCCCCCTCTGAGAAACACTCGGCCAGATAATTGAAACTACCAGGCAGTGCTATTACCACACCAAGAGGATACCAAGTCAAAGGCTATCACAGGAAATCATCTTCTGGTTGATACTGGAATGGTGAGGTGTCAAGTTTGCTGCGCAATCGCTAGATTAGCTGCAGTTATGGGAATTCTCGATACAATTAAAACTCTGTGGCTTTCTCTTTGGAAAGGGACTGAGGGGAGATGGAAAATAAAGTGTTTGATTATTGGTTACGACGGTTGGCCAAGACAAGTCACTACTTACTGGACTAGGGAGCAAATGGGAAAGAGCCTCCCTACATTCAGATGCTTTTGGCTTTGATTCCCTCAGCGTTTTGTGGCGGGATTATTGATGCTTTCATGCAATACTACACGGTTCACGCCCCTCCGGAACTGAGTCGTTTTTCCAACTCGGTCTCCGATGATGGAGCACTTTACGGCTTATCCCTGGATAGACACTTGATAGGCTAAGGTCTAGGCTTTGCGCTACAGTTCAAGTCGTATCGATCCTTGCGTTGTTATCCTGGAATGCGTCACGAGCGAAACCTCCTCGTCACTTAGTTGATTACTGGATACAGACCTGACATTTTCACATATCCCAACAACACGATGTGTCATGACACAGCTCGGTGCAGCGTATGCTGAGGAACTCGATCCAAGACGATTAGCATCCTGTCTAGCAAGTAATCACAAAGAGTCCCTCTGCTGCCACTGACTCCAGGATTCCCAGCAACAGTCTCAGTCCAATGTCACGTGGATTGGATCACCATGGTGAAAGAGCATTTCATAGCGCCGATATGATCCCTGCTAAAGGAGTTGAACTACCAGAAAGTAACTTAGTAGCTGTTCAGGACCGCTGCAAGTGCACTGATGGCCTGAATGCAAATAGAAAACCATCCAGAGGCTGCATAGATGTCAGCTACAACCAAGCACCTGCGGAGAATAATAACAAATACAGCCGAAGGGGGGTAGAACAAAGCCATCTATGCTTCTTTTCCCCATGCCACCTCTCCAGTATGATAACCACACCCGGTAGACACGACCACCCTTCCCACCAATTCATGCTAGCAGCGCTTGCAAAGACGCAAGCATTCTTTGCATTTAAGAAAAAAAGAAGAAAAAAGCCACCTTCTTTCTCAAGATTAATGGCTCACGGAGGGCAAGAAAGGCTGAGCTGGGAGCCAGATATATAAATCAACTGTTGGGAAAGACTCGTTCACACAAACACACATTCAGACACGATATAAATACACGACCGCGCAAGCACATACGCCCTTAGGACCACCGGAGTTTGCGGTCCAGTGTGACGGTACGAGCAACTGGAGGCCCAGGGACCGCGTCGCATCTGTCACTGTGTCTCTTTCTCACGCGCTCGCACACCTTCCCCGCTTAGCCCGGCCATCGTTTCGTTGTCTCCGGGGTGTCATCCAATCAGATGGTGTGATGCTCTAAGGGCTTCATTAAATCTATTGCTCCGTCTCTTTCCCTTTCCCTCGTAGCTGTTTGCCTATCCAATTTCATCTGGCGTTTTCTGTGATTTCACGTGGAACCGGAGGATGCATCGCTGACACGTTCTCGCCCCCCCGTAAAAAGCAAAAGGCTTTTATTTATTTACTTTAACAGTTTGGTGTACCAGCTCCTAGAGGTACTGGCTGAGTCTAGAAACTCTTTATCAGATCCTATCTTTAGATCGTGTTCAGGAAACTGACAGCTAAATGACTGATGAGCCATCGCATAAAGGGAAAACACATCTGGCCTGAAGCCAGCTTCTACTAAACTCAGACTACTCAAACACTGGCAAACTAGAAGGAACCATATGCAAAGCATGCAAGAGTCTTGTTATACTGGGGTCTATAAGCATGTTCCACAATTGTATAGACGTTTTATTTCAACCAACAAAACATTAACATGAAGACAAATTAAATAAAAGGATGTAATTCAGAGTAAGACCTTTGGTTATATTCTGATTTTCATTTGACAAAAGTGTTTCTCAACCACAAAAAATATATTTAATTATGGAAGATAAAACCAAATTAAACAAAACAAAACAGCTCCAAGTATTTGTCTGATTTTCCCAGCAAACAGATTGTCCACTCATGTTATTTTATTGATTTTTTTGATTGTGCATTATTGTTGTTTTTAAAAACAATCTGTGCTACTGAATATTGTCTGCATTCCAAATGCTGATTCCAAAAGCTAATCAGTATTCATGAACTGTAAAACAAATGGGGAAATTGCTCGACGTTTAAAGTGGAGTCTGTAAACAATAGCTGATTTAATGAAATCGCCCACCTAAAAAAATCCACATTTACAATCTTGGGATTTTGGGCATTTTAGTCGGTCTGGTCAGCCTCCATAACTCCATCCCCAGCACGGGCGGTTTGCTCCTGCCCACCAGACAGCTTTTGCTAATGTAGAATAATTCTGTGGTAGTTCAAATCTGATCACTCAAACAGAAAGATATGGTTCTGAATTGGGCTGCACCTCTGAGCTGGCACTGGGATCACATGGATCCCTTATGAGAAACGTTTAAAACATTTAAAATTTAAAATGTAACCATTCAGAGGACAGCTATCTCAAAGCAATTGTCTTGTGTATATGTGGGTTTTTATGTTTTCATTGCACATAGGTCACTGAAGTTGACACTGGTGCATGGTACAATAAAAATGTAAAAAGTATATAATAATATTCTGATAAAGAGGAGCTGAGATACAATAAAATAAGTGGAATGAGCGGAAGTGAGAGAAGGGATAAGATAGTAGTGAATATTAGAAAAGGATGAGAGTATTAAAACATGTGGAGAAATCCTTTAATCCTTCATTTTTACCCATCCCCAAATGTGTTTATTAAAGGATTTTTTTGTAACCTTTTTATCAAAAATCAAAAACAATCCTGACTGTAATGATCAGAGTGCATGCATGAAAGGGTTAAGCATTTTATGCACTTGCAGCCTGCTCCTCTCATTCAGATCAATACACAAAATATCCAAAGATAGCTCAAAATGACAGATCAAAACTGTATTTTTTGCATTTGAATTTGCCTTTTTGTAGATCTGTGAGGAAACTGTAAGTACAGGAACAAAACAATGAGCGCCATGCCTGAAAAAAACATTTAAAGCAAATCTGTATCTGAAAGTGATGTCTCTGAGAAATCAGAAATATGCCGAGGACCTTCCATATGACCATCTGAACCATCTGCTGCTCACTGAAGCCTAATAAGGGATCATTTCATGGACGTGTGGCTGTATGGATTGATTATTTCTTATGATGCAAGAAACGCTTCTAAGCATGAGTCCTCCCCAGGACCTTAACATTATCCAAGCAAAGCGGAATCACCTTGACAAATCAGAGTGAAGAAAAAAGAGCTTTGGAATGCCAAATAAGAAGCCAGGAGTACCATTCCCGAAGAATAATTCAAGAAATGACAAAAGGCTTGTCAAACAGGATTCAGACTGCTTTGATGAAATTTTTTATAAGTAAACAGATACCTTTCAGCCCCATAAAACTGCATTTCCATGTATTTTTCTACATGTTTCTTTTAGCCTCTTTTCCATATGCAGCACCAAACTAGAGTGGAAAGGGTAACAACTGAAATCCAGTATTGTTTTCCAATTTCTTCCCACCTTTATCTTATTCCTCATTTTCCAGTCCGGTTCCCTTTGTATCGCTGCTGCAGCCATTTCACAACAGAGATGCTCCAGATGTCATTACACTGTTTGAGAGCTCTGTTAAATTGAGACTGCTTTGCCTCATTTTAACCTCATTCCCAAAGACCACTCTGTGACTTGAAGACTGTTATTCTTCCCTAGAATGTACATTTCCCACTTTGTAGAAATCTAAAGCGGTCTTGTAGCTTCGGTGAGTGAATTTGATCGAACACGCTACCCAGATGTATGGCAATCCAGCGGTTGTTCCAGTGGTCGTTTGACAGTTGTTTAGATCCAGTTTATAATGACATGTTCTAAGTTTGAACTTTTTTTTTTAAAGAGGTTTAGACCTGTTTTCTTTTTTTCCCTCTTTTATATATTTTTTCTTTATTTTTTTTTCTCTTTTCCTGTCCCCAGGTCAGGTTTGGCATTAACCATCTTACTTCTGTCACAAAAATAAACGTTAATAAATAATTAAGCAGTATTGGAGGATCAAGGGAGGATTCTGTCCCTGACAAGCCTCCCTTGGCAAAGCAAAAGTGTTGGACAGAGCACGGCAATTCTGTTGCCATAATGTTTATGTTTATGCATTTGGCAGACGCTTTTATCCAAAGCGACTTACAGAGTAGACACAATATTACATTTCTCATCACTATGACAATAAGCTATATAAAGGAGAAACACTGATCAGAGTCAGTGGTGACAGCAAGAGATAGAGGTAGAGGGGACCACAGAAGGAGTCGTGGGGGGGGTAGAGGTACGGGTTGGGATTAGGATAGGAGATGCTCTTTGAAGAGGTGGGTCCTCATGAGTTTCTTGAAGACAGACAGGGACTCTGCTGTTCTTGTGGCGCTTGGTAAGTCGTTCCACCATCTTGGAACGACACATGCAAACAGTCTGGATTGTATTAAGCGTGGTGAAGGCACTGCTAGATGACAATCCATTGATGACCAGAGTGAACGAGTTGTGACATAAGCCTTTGCAAGAGGATTCAAGTAGATGGGAGCCGTACCCTTAATCACTTTGTAGGCTAGCATCAGGGACTTGAATTTGATACGGGCAGCCAGAGGTACAAAATATAATAATAATAATAATGCTGAATACGACAAGGGGTTTAAAAAAAAGGAAAAAGAAAAAGAAGTTTAGACCCGTTTATTTTATTTTGTATTTCTAAATTACCAGTTTCTACTGTTCGTACATTTAGAAACTAGAGACCCATCCACGGGCCTTGCGTTCTGTACCTGAAGTGCACAGCATCTTCCAGACCATCCCCTAATTAATCCTGACGGCTGACATGAGCGGCTCTGTCAGAAAGAAAACGAAGACTGACACCTTTCCCGTCGCTGATGGGTCCATTCGGATGTATATTCCGCTGTTTGTTCTTCTGCTTTACATGCAGCGCTGCGCCCACATCCTGCCTCATCCCTCCAGCTCCTTCCCGACTCTCCCTCAGAGCCTGCCAGTCTCTGCCCCCTTTCCAACAGGCAACACCTCATCTGTCCACATCCATCCTCCTCAGCGGCCCTCAGTCTTCCCCCAGTGGACTTCCTAGCCTGTTGTGCATCCTTCTCCACCTCCTGTCAACCGTGTATACCCGATTTAAAGCCCACAGCTAGACAAAAAGACTCCTGGATGGAGTTTCCTTTCACTTCTGGTCCAGTCTTCTAGCTTGGGTTTTTTTAAATCATGGCATAAGTCTTGATTATTAGGTTAGAAAACTCTTCATATCACCATCTTTTAAAAAAAAACTTTTAGGAACACTGGATGCTGGAGAGGATGTGGGTGCCTAAAGGTGCATCATTATCATTTGTTTTGGGAATGCCCAGTTATCCAGAAATATTGGAAAGAGATGAACAATGTAATGCAAACTGTTTATAACGTCACCATCCCTCTCAACTTCATGACCATGTACCTTGGACTGAAAACACCGGCAATGGAGCCAGTAAATAAATACCTTTGGAACATAATGCTTGCTGCTGGAAAAAAAGCCATAACTAAGAAATGGATGACACAGTCAGCCCCCCCCCCATTTCAAACTGGATTGAAATCATGACTGAAATAAGAAACACGGAACAAATTACTTTTAAAATTCACTTGAAACCTGACATTTTTCACAAACTTTGGTCAAAATGGGACTCCTACAGGTTAAAATGTGCTGTGATTCAAAATGGTCAACGATTCATCGCTAGTTTCAACAAGCTGCATTTTTGCCAACTGCTCTCTATGTCGAACTGTTCTGTGTTATTAATGTTGTACTGAAAACTTCTAAATAAATAAAATCTAAATAAATAAATAAAAAAGCCCTTTTAACCATTTCCTTATAGTTTCTCAGGTTTTATTTGAAAAGTTATTTAAGATGAACTAGATCAAGATTACATGGCTGTGTCCATCTTACTGTCATATCCTCACTAATGGAGAACAGAGCGCCCTAAAACTAACCTGCTGCTCTTTCCAGCCCGACAAACCATCCAGCAAACCCCATCATATCTGTAAAAACTATCTTTCTCACTTGTGTCCAGTCACGCTGCGAGGAACTACGCTACCATGGCTGATGATCAGGTGATTTTCCTTGTGCACATTGGCCTCTGCGGCCCAGTCCTGCTGACATTCAGAAAGATCAGGTCACTCCCGACACGAAAAGCTACTCAGCTTTTACACTCTAACGTCCTCCTAAAAAAAAACAACGGTGAAAACAAAAAAAAGCAGTGCAGACAATCCAGAATGGCGGCCCATCTGATCTTTGACCCCCCCCTGAAAGTACGCATTACCCCCTCTGTCCACTGAGCTAAACCGTCTGTATGTAGCTGCTCTCAGTGAGGCCAGGTTTACCAGCACCTCCTTCACTCCGTCCGGCTAAAAAAAAACTATTGGTGTGGTCACTCCTCTCTCTCTATCTTTAAGTGCCTCTTAAAGACTTAAAAACAATACTTAACTTTCATTTCCAATAGGCTACACCTTAACTAACCTAAAGACCTGCTTCCCAGTTCGGGCAGAGTCTTGTTATGCTAACAGTTCATCATAAATGACTATTTAAACAGTGGTTTTAGATAATAGTGTCTGCATGACAAGAGTGTAAATGTTCATGGGCAACATTTCGGCTCATGTGCAATAATGTGCAGTGACTACCAAGACTCTTTATCTCTTATCCAAACAAGAAAGAATTACAGGATGAGTCAGCTTTGGCATGCACAGTACGGTTGAGCTGCATTCAAGGTTCCAGTGGGCCACTTTGTTGGGCCACAACAACTTGAAATGCAACTCAGACCAGTGGGGAGTAAGGTTTTTTAGAAATTAATCTGATTTCCAGGGAATAAGTGCATTTACAGATCCACCTCCTCCGTTAATCTCGTTTGGAAAATTGATATTTTAATTTCTTGGGTGGCCAAAATAATGTCTGCTAGATTAAATCACAGACGTGATTTTCATACAATCACGGGCATTTTTTTCAGTGAAAAATTCAATAAGCTGAGCGGCATTTGCCCGGAGCGTGCCAGATCATCAATCCTCCGTCCAACACGTTAAATCAAACAAAAAAATCTGGATTCAAACCGGTCGAGCGTGGATTTCATGTTTGGGCAAACAAGGGATTCGTCTGAGCTTCAGCTAACGTTTTCGGTCGCTAAGGGCAGCTGCTTCCTCTTATCTGTTCTTCTTAATAAAGAGTGACTGTAAGGATAATTACAGGCCCGAGCTGGGACGGACATTTTTAGGGCCTGCTCATCCTTTGAGGGACTCCGTGAGTGCTCTAAGTCTGATTCGCTGTCCTCTGGAGATAGAACTGAGTGGCTGAGTGTTTTGGATGATGTTGCACGCTATGGCTCTGCGGGTAATTACTTTACGGAGGCCGGTGAAATAGGATCGCTGCTGACTGCCGCCTTTCCATTATTGTTTCTGCACAACTCCGAGGAGGAAAGACGAGCATAAAAAAGAGCACGCAGTAATACACTTGAGGCTATGCTTTCTCCATCTGCATTTAACAAAACCGCACAGGTCTGTTTTTTAAACGAAAACTAAACTTCAAGAAAAAGTCTTTTCACTGACCTCCACTCTCAGCTTGTGATGAAAATAATTTGTGAATTAAATGTACATGAAACCGGGCCGCTGTCCCGCAGGTTTTGGATGTTTCAGATTCAATAGATGTCTTTCAGACATTGTGAAGTTGTACAGATTTAAAGCCAGAAAACATCTAAAACCTGCAAGATGGCAGCCCCAAAGGACAGAGGTTTGAGATCCCTGCTTTAGGAAGATTCCCCCTACCCCCGAAAAATAGTCTAATTTCCAGCTGTAGGAGTGCAGCTCCGGCAAAAAGTCTCCCCCGAGGTACTTTTGGAATTCATGCGTAAAAAACTGATTTTAGTTCATTTTATATTGGCCGTTTTTCCCCAGAACAGTCTGACAGGCCAGTTGGATCATAGGTTTTAGCCAGAAAAGTAAAAAAAAACATCAGTCGGTGCCATTTTTTACAATTCAAATAAGCACAATGTCAAGGTTCATCCACGCACAGCTGTTCTCTCTCGGTTTGAGTTTTCTAGATGTCAGCATGGTGTCTGGAGCACAGATAAGTTCACCTGAAAGGGAGGAGGGGAGGGGAGTCGTGGGGGGGGGGGGTTCTGGTCAAAGTTTGTCGTTCAAGATTTCATTTTTGGATAATGGAACGTTTAAAAATCAAATCCTGATCGCTGCAGTATGGCATTTCCAAAGATTATGTCACAATATCTGGTGTCATTCTTTTTTATTTTCAACCTGCTTCCCAGTGGCTGTCATACACACCTCTGTCATGCTGCATTTGAGGTTTACGAAAAAATAAGGACTTCGAACACGTTTTGTCATGGTCGAACTGACTTAAATCTTTAGCAGATAGGAGAATACTTACCCCACTACATAAAAATAAACTACATATTTTTGTTAAAAATATGTTTGTTAAAAATAACATAAACATTTTTGTTAAAAATATGTTTGTTAAAAATGATATAAAAATATTTTTGTTAAAAATATGTTTGTTCAAAATAATATACAAATATTTTTGTTAAAAATATGTTTGTTAAAAATAATATAAGTATATTTTTGTTAAAAATATGTTTGTTCAAAATAATATACAAATATTTTTGTTAAAAATATGTTATGAGCTCAGAAAATATTCCGTATTTCAATCTCAGAAAAAAAAAATTGCTGTTGACCTCAAGATGTTGTACTTTCCCATTCTCAATCAAAATTATGCTAAATATGAAATTATTTACATGGCAGTGAATTTCTTTCAGTGAAACTAGTTTCTTGTTATGGTCTTATTGGTGAAAGGGATCCCTAAAAATAAAAATAAAAATACTACTATTAAAGCAGCAAATATGACTGGTGGGAGCGAGATGTGAAGTGTAAGCGTGTGGGATGAGGAGGGAGGACAAGAGGGGAGCTATTTATGTGAGCTAGCTGCACAAGAGGTTGCTCTTCTGTGTCATTTAGCTCTCACAGCTGAATTATCCTGAATATAACCTGCTCTAAAACGTGGCAAAAGACCATGTTTAAACGGTTTTCAGAGAGAATGTGTGACATTTTCTAACCTTAAAAGGAGGCATGTTGACAAAGAGCTAAAGGGAACGTGCTTGTTGATGCCCCGACTCATGCAGGTCCAGAACCTTGCTGAAAGGAAACACTGACATGCTATTGGGCTGCATGGGGAGGGTGGTAGTGGTAGGGGCCAGGAAAAGGAACATGTCCACATCGGTGGGGCACAGAACAGACAGACCAAAACTGGCAGCGCTCATGCCGACAGGAGGAAGAACACAAAGCAAACACGCCTTTTGATGCCGATTCATTTATACCCCAAAGCATTTTTTAACAGCTTGCTTGGCATTTGACGGGAGTCAAACATTGGCAGGACAAGGAAATAAAGCGAAATGTTAAAGTTTCATTAAGAACGACTTTGGTAGCTGGGGTATATCACACCTACAAATGGGTTAATACACCTTGACGATCAGGGCTCGGAAATGCTAATCTAGCTAATCAGTCGATGAACAGTGCACATCCACGCACAGACATTTCTCGAGAGGTAAATGCACAGAGAATGTTTAAATACACCACCAAAGCCAATGTCCTTAAATCGCTCGATTTTTGATGAGACGGTCTGTGAAACCCATCTGAATGCTCAGCAGGTTGCACCGTCCCGTAAATCCCTGGATGCTAATCCAGCTAGCATCAGGAAAGAAAAATAAATCATGAAAAATAAATCAAAGGGGAAGGCTGACATCTTGAAGATTTCTTTCAAAGAAGCTCTGCTCGATGGGGAATAAATCAAAATGCTTATTTACAGAAAAAGAATATTGATCATGTTTCTCATGTTCAATAGAGCCATGGCAAAAGATGCCATACCACTTTATTTAATTACAACGCATTTCAAATACACAGAGAAAGCAGGATATTCTTTACTCTGGCAGACTGGCCCATACCCAGCCAGATTGGGCCTTACCCTGGGATACAATTTTCTAAAGATCGATTGGATAAGCCAGAGGACTGGTGGACAAACTTTTAAAACAGATTGCACAAAAAGAGTTTACATTTGACTAGATTAGACGAAACGTGATTGGCAAATACCACATTTTAGCATGATAGCCACCTGTACTGTATTGTACATCGGTGTTATCATGGTATGGGCTTGACTAGCTTATACACAACAACAATTCAAGGCACTGCTCTTAGAAAATATTCAACTGATGAAACCCAAAATATTCCTGCTAAAATATACTAACTTAAAACATACTTATACTCCTTAGGAATGATTATTTTCCTCAAGTCAATTGCAAGTCAATTTAGAATTTTATGACAGTGACACCTGAGGCGGTGCCAGTGTGGAAATGTCACTCCACACAGTTCGCTTCATTGTCATGTTCACCTTGCCCTAGTTTATTTTTTCGCCCCCAAGGAATAACTTCCGGCTCTCTGCTGGCTTTTCCACCTGGATTTAGACCTTTGCCAATGGAAAACTCCTTCCCCGGTTCTTCTCTGCTGAGCTCTGAAGCCTCAAACGCCCCTTTACCCCTCATTCCAAAAGTCACCGGTCCACTGCTGCCTCTTCTCAGGGTCCTGTTCACTGAACCTTTCCCGGCTGAAATTCACCGAACAGGCTGTTTTTTTTACTTTCTCCCCATTCTTCTGGCTAAGACACAGCTGCTGTCCTGTTCATTGTCTAGTCAAATTCTCCCGATGCTCGGAGAAGCTATCCTACTCGGAATGCCGTGAGTTGAATATTTTCACAGCTACACTTCCTGCATATATTGGAACTCTTAATATTCTTCTCACATTTAAAAAAAAAAAGATTAGCAGTGGAGGAGCTCTTCAAAAGCTTCTCAGATAGACGGCAAGGACAAAAGACCTGAGGGGGGTGGGCATAAAACATTAACCCTGACTGTTATTTTCCCGCCCAAAAAACCTCAGTGAGAGAGAGAGAGAGAAATGGAATTTATGCAAAGGGCAGTGAATGTGAAGGAAAAGCATTACGGATAATGTCACGGGGTCAAAGGTCAGACGGGAGATGTGAAGCAGAGGATTTACTTTGAGCTTAAATGAATGCAATTATGCGGTGGAAATGGGCTTGCTCTTGGCTCACATCCGAGCTAATTCAATCTAGGGGCCAGGCAAAGGACGCGGTGTGAGAACACCACAGGTGGCAGAGGCCTGCGCGCGACGCTTTTCAGCCGGCACGACATTTTCACGGCTCTTTTTCAGCACGTGATGGGATATCACTGGGTCGGACTCTTGTCGGTGAAGAAGAGTTTGAGTGGCGCCACGGGCCCAACAGAGCCACAGACAGAAATTAAAGATGTCCTGACAGGCTTTTTGGCATATAGTTCCAGAAATATCAAGCCATATATCCTCACAAAGTTCTCGTTTTTGGCCGTTTTTTGGCCGTTTTTGACCATTTTTGGCTGTTTTAGGCCGTCAAAACATTTGGAATTTGCCTCCGCCATCAACTTTTAAGGAGCCACAGTGCTAAAATTCACAAGTTGCAAAAGTGTGGCTCAAGATTTTCCCCTCTGTGATTGGACAGTCACGCTATAGAAGTCCCAAGCGACATCGTAAAGACTAGCTTGTGGGCGCAAAACTATTTCTCTGCTTAACATAAATAGTTGACTAGTCAAGATGCTCAGTGATGTGTCTAGAAGTTCTGCTAATGAGAAACACACCAGCCAAACTGGTCGTAAAGGGTCAACCACCCCAGTTAAGCAGCGATTTAGCGGGAGTGGGAGTCAGGGAAGGGCAGGTGTCTCCGCCAAGTCTGCCAAAGTCTATCCTGAAACAGCAAATAATTTGCAAAATCCAGACTCGGCGAAATCGTGGTTTTTTGTGTAGTTTTTTTTTCTGCGCTGCAGGACGCGGAAAAGTGGTGTTTGTGGAGGGTCAGCGGCATGCAGGTCAGAGGACTGTGACCTGGTTTCACAGGCTTAGGTCGCAGTTGAAAAAATCCCATCTGTGCTGTTTGCACGGTCACGAAAGGATCAGCCACAGGTCTTTTTTTTTTATATATATATACCTCCATCTGGCCAGTTGAGTCTCACATATTTCATCTGGCTGCAAGTAAATCACCAAAATCTGCACAAGCAGATTCACACAAAGAAAACTGAATTTTACGATCATATGTGAACATATAGTAAAATGCAAGGCCAAAACACATGAATAAATACAGATTAGCACCAAGGAAAATCAAGAAGAATAACACTTATTGTATGGCTGTATCTTATTATTATTGATACCTGAAGCCCAACGTGTATACACACACACACACACGCACACACACACACACACAGGTTCACACTTTCTTTTTGGACCTCAGGAATACATCAAATATTTGGTTTCTGCTGACAGGTTTGAGGCACGTGGTTTCTTTAAGGGATGCACCAAAACCTGCACACACAGGTCAGCGCACACTGAATAAAGTTGACGCACATATTACACGCAGATGGGTTATAGACAGTGACATTTTAAATGGCAGTGCTCTCCGGGGGCCGGTCGTCCTTGAAAGCTAATAGCGGCGCGTGCGAGGCAGCGTTTGTAGCACTTTGAGAATAACATGACCTCCTTCACCTTTTGCCTGGCAAGGGATCCAAAGCAAGAGGGACGAAAACGATAAGAAGCACTCCCCCCGTGGAGAAAGTTAACAAGGAAACTCATTTAGGCCCGAAAACTGGAAAACAACATCAAGAGTCAGACAATGAGGCTAAATGCATTGAGAGCTCCAATATAATCTGAACTCACTGAGACTCTGTGAAGTGAAAGTGCCTCTCTTTCTAAAACATCAAGGCAGGAAAAGCAAAACCTGCATTTTTTTTCTTGTTCTTTATTCTTGAGTCTTGCAAAACCAAACCGTATTAAATGTTTTCACACTAATGCAAGGCAATTTAATGCAAGAGGGTAGAGTAATGCTTGGACTGTCATTGTACTACAAATGCATTTTTTGCTGAGCAAGAGCTACGCCAGCCAGCTCTGAAGGTTGGATTGATAGCTGGCTGAAAGAATGAGCTGAATTAACAAAAGAGTGCAGAAATTGAATCATAGTTTTGATTACGCATCCCTTCTGTAAAGCCAAAAATAGCCTTTGTGTCTTACTCTCTTTATTTCTGTCAAACACAATGATTTCTCTTGATAAATCCAAGAGAAAGAGAAACTTAGCATTTAAAAGAGCTGAATATGAAACTATAAACAATAGACTAAGTTTACAAAACATGAAATATATCATATTGGATTCAGGATGGATATAGGATATACACTCACCGGCCACTTTATTAGGTACACCTGTCCAACTGCTCCTTAACACTTAATTTCTAAGCAGCCAATCACATGGCGGCAACTCAGTGCATTTAGGCATGTAGACATGGTCAAGACAATCTCCTGCAGTTCAAACCGAGCATCAGTATGGGGAAGAAAGGTGATTTGAGTGACTTTGAACGGGGCATTATTGTTGGTGCTAGAAGGGCTGGTCTGAGTATTTCAGAAACTGCTGATCTAATGGGATTTTCACGCACAACCATCTCTAGGGTTTACAGAGAATGGTCCGAAAAAGAAAAAACATCCAGTGAGCGGCAGTTCTGTGGGCGGAAATGCCTTGTTGATGCCAGAGGTCAGAGGAGAATGGCCAGACTGGTTCGAGCTGATAGAAGGGCAACAGTGACTCAAATAACCACCCGTTACAACCAAGGTGGGCAGAAGAGCATCTCTGAACGCACAGTACGTCGAATTTTGAGGCAGATGGGCTACAGCAGCAGAAGACCACACCGGGTGCCACTCCTTTCAGCTAAGAACAGGAAACTGAGGCTACAATTTGCACAAGCTCATCGAAATTGGACAATAGAAGATTGGAAAAACGTTGCCTGGTCTGATGAGTCCCGATTTCTGCTGCGACATTCGGATGGTAGGGTCAGAATTTGGCGTCTACAACACGAAAGCATGGATCCATCCTGCCTTGTCTCAACGGTTCAGGCTGGTGGTGGTGGTGTCATGGTGTGGGGAATATTTTCTTGGCACTCTTTGGGCCCCTTGGTACCAATTGAGCATCGTTGCAACGCCACAGCCTACCTGAGTATTGTTGCTGACCATGTCCATCCCTTTATGACCACAATGTGCCCAACTTCTGATGGCTACTTTCAGCAGGATAATGCGCCATGTCATAAAGCTGGAATCATCTCAGACTGGTTTCTTGAACATGACAATGAGTTCACTGTACTCAAATGGCCTCCACAGTCACCAGATGTCAATCCAATAGAGCATCTTTGGGATGTGGTGGAACGGGAGATTCGCATCATGGATGTGCAGCCGACAAATCTGCGGCAACTGTGTGATGCCATCATGTCAATATGGACCAAACTCCCTGAGGAATGCTTCCAGGACCTTGTTGAATCTATGCCACGAAGAATTGAGGCAGTTCTGAAGGCAAAAGGGGGTCCAACCCGTTACTAGCATGGTGTACCTAATAAAGTGGCCGGTGAGTGTATATATATATATATATATGTTAATACAAATGATTAAATGCATATTTTTGCTAAAGTACATAAAAAATAAATACTTGAAATACTGGAAATACTTTAAAATAAAAAATAAAAATTAATACGAAATAAATCCAGGAAAAATTGTGGGTTTTCTAGAGGGTATATTCTGCTGTCTGCAGGTCTTTAAAAAAGTTGCTCCACAAACATGAACTGTAGGACAGTTTGGGTTTTCTCCATTAAAATATTTTTTATATGACTTCTGACATTATTTTAAAACCATGTCCTTAAACCTTGAGGGTCCTAACAGGCTAATAACATTAGGAAGTTCAGGAAAATAAGCAATGGAAATCTATTTAAATATACTTCAATCAATCAATCCTTTGATTTACTGTAAAATGAGACTACAACCACTAAGAGCCTTAAACACCAATAAAAAATAGATGAAATACTTTTTTTGTATGTGTATAGCATATGAATAAAATGATTCAACATACATTCTGCTAAAAATTAAGTATAAAGAAATGGAATGCATTTCTTAGAAAAAACAAATGAAACCTGATGATCGGATATGGTCAGATGTTGTCTGTTTCAGACATTAAGGAACGCTTTGAGGTGTAGCTGGCAGGTGTGCTTCCAAAATGATCTGAAGGAAAAGCGAAAATCCCCAGCGAAAAATAACTTTGGAACGCGGAGGGTTGCTGCATGGTACCGGCCAATGATGACAAGAAACCACGAACACGTACAGATGGGAAACTAATCAAATGAGCAGCATGTGAGGCCATCAGCAAAACAACTCGGGTGTAAAAAGCAGACGGGGAAAACTGAAGAGAAAAGACATTTCTATGAAATAAGAAACGAAAACCCACAAAAAGGCAGGAAAATACAAAAAGAAAAGAGAAAAAAGACACCACTGATCATGACACAGCACAACAGGGAAATGAAATCAATTTACGGAGCACAAACAAGACAAACTGACCTCATGAATAAAGGATTTTCAGTCTAAATCTTCATGGTGGAAATCCTAAAAATGAAGTGATGTGGATGGGAAAATGCTTCAAACAAAGCCACAATCGGGACTATTGAGAGGGAGCCCCAACAACAAGTGTAACAGATTGTCAGGTCACTGATGTGAAAATGCGTATCATTACAGTTTTGAAATGCCGAGATGCATCTCTGCCCCAACATTAATTACAGGCTTATCATTAGACTCTGAGATCTCCCAAATGGAAGCATAGGAAATTAAAAAGTGGAGCGTTTCTAATGTATTGTTGTTGGAAAACTCTCGCCACTGCCATCGCATTATTTTCCCTGTCACTATTTGTTCCTCGAGGAATCCGCTCTACGATGGGGCCACATAATCGAGTTTGTAAAAGTCTATGAGGAAACCACTCTGCTATTTATACGTGAAATGACACCAGCCTCTCGCCTGGCTTTGTCTCCTTCCAGCAGCTTTTTAACACCCCGTCTCATCCATTACCGGATTCATCCACCGGGGGTTTCTTTTCTGTGAACCCCCCCCCCCCCCCCCCCTCCTGCATTTTCTCCATTTTATCTTAATTCAATCTCTAAAGTTTCTGTCCTCCTTCTACTCCTTCTTTCCAACCCTCCCTTTCACAATGAAAAAAAATGAAAAGCCAGTAGCATTCTAATGGTGAATTCTGTCAGAAATGTTTGAGATATGGATGAAACCTGTAGGGTTCCGTCACAGATTGCTGTCAAATCTTGAATCATAAAAGAATCGTAAACTCTGCAGAGAGGCAAAAGAACGATTAAAAGTTATGCAGTCTCGTCAAATAGGTTGATTATAGTCACGTCCGGGATGGCGTGCGGACTATTTTGCCATTTCATGAGGCATTTTGTGCTTAGTTTTTGGTGTTTTTACGGTAAGTAATTCCCTTTAATCTTGTCAGACACTTCCTGTTTCATTGGGCGAAACTTATCTCTTCAATTCCAGTTTCCCCGTGGATGCCTTAGAAGGAATCTGGTTGTCAAGTTTTTGTGACTTTGTTCCATATATTTCTTTGTATGCATGTTCTCTTTCTTACTCTAAGAAGTATTTGAACGATTTATGTCCATCTGAGATGTGGAACAGCAATACCGCTGGATGCACGGCCACTGCTCAGGGACAATGTGAGCCATAGAATTCAGAGGTAACAAAATGTTCAGAGGCCATAAAGGTTTCACGGCCCACTGGCACATACAATGAGCCCCATCCTGTCTTGTACTTTGTAGTTACCATGATTTACCAGAACCGGCAGCCTCTTTACTATGCATCTACATGCACAAGATGCTTTGCATTGACCCCCTGCTTTTGAATGGAAGTCGGCATTGTGCAGGATTTAAGGGGAATCTCCGTGCTCCCGCTGTCAGATGTGTTGGATTTCTGTCATTCTATGTCAGTATTTCATTCATGAAACACATGAATATGGAGATTTTACTATTTCACTTTAAGTAATAGTATAAAATGTCTACTGATGGGTTCCTTTCAGATTTAAATCATCAATAGATGACCAAGTGTTATTCAGAAAATCCTTGCCAACTTGTTGGGCCTTCATTTTCTTGATTGTTTTATGGAAGTAGTATCATTACAAATCATCTAATATATTTTGTCTCATATTTTTGTCTAAGTTGAGACTTTTAAATTGTCCAACCAATTTATACCTTACAGCGATGCAAGAAATATTTTCCGGTTAAGTTTAGAAATGTTACAAAAATGAAATTGCGGTCGATATCTTAGTGTTCAAGATAAAAATCACCAGAGTTTATATTGAAAAACCTGCTGAGCTGTAGCAAGCTGTGAATGTAAGCATTACAGTGATGCTAAGTTTTCCTGTTTAACAGAAGGGCAAAAAGATGTGTGTGGTCCATTGGATTGCGTGTTAGATGTTGCGCGTCCTCCCCTGGTTTGTTGCATCACAGAGGAGTCATGGTACGAGCTGGAGGACACATCAAAGAGACAAGACCTCTGCTGTCATAGCTGTCAAATTCCTTCAATCCTGAGGAGGCCTTTCGAACGAGAGGGAGTCCAGTTGCCTTTAACCAATTTTTGACCCGCCATCTCACTAATGAAACAAAGGCTGCCAAAGCTAACTGTTCAAAATGCAGACTGGAGCTCTGCTGCTTGTCTGGAGTTATTTCGGGTCACTTAGTGGACCGATTGTGCTCACGCTACCACAAAAATGTGGACAAAATTGCATCAAGTCTGTTTTTATTTTGGATTTACTGGATCGTTAAAAATGTGTTCATAGGTCTTATTTTCAGTCTGATAAAGATCTGGGGTCTCATTTGTAAGAGATTGCATGGGATCAATACTGAAAGTGTACGCGTGCCCAAAAGCCAAAAATGGCGTGCGCCAAAAAAAGAAAAAAAAAACACAGCTGCATCTCAACATTTGCTACAAGGTTGTGCCTCCCGTTCCAGCCTCTACACATCCACATTCAACCATAAATGGTCAACAAGAAAGCACCTGTAGAAAATCAATGGGTATCTAAAAGAGCCTTCCAATTGATGCTATTTCATGGTTACCATTAGCAACCACGGAGAAAAGACCAAGAAAGATCCAGCACATTACAAAAACATATGTTTTTATGGGTAAAACTTTAAGTGAAAGCAAACCTGTGTAGGTAAACTATGTGGGTTTGAAGAATGGTAATGGATAGGGAACTAAAAATACAATTACTCCTCATGTTTGCCCTACACATTGATTCGGGTCAAACCATCCCATGATTTAGGCGTTTTTCACCTGGTCAGAAACACCAATCTGCTTTGAGAGCGCACATCCTCTGGCACACAGCGTATTCTCCTCTAAACCACTGACAGCAGAACATTTCTAGGCAAAAAACCGGCTTAATTGCTCAAGAAGGTTGAATACATATCAAGATTAAGGGCAAGCCTTAGAGGTCAAAGCCAAGCAGAAAAGAAGGGGTGAACTTTAAGATGGACGTCAGTTTGCACAGCAAATCTCATCCAGCGCGATATTTCCAAACCTGAGCCCTGGAACTAAAGGTCGGATGTATTTTTTCTTTGCTTTTCCCGTAATTGTGACTCCAGACACCCAAGTATTTGTTCTCTAGCACAGAGTAAAAACTCTTTTTCCGCCATACATACGCCCCCTTCAAAGTGACTGAGGAAAATAAAAAAGTGACGATTAGTTTGCAGAAAGCAGCTGCTCAAACTGATCCCTGGAGACTCGACGATTTTATTAAATGCATCATCACCTAACCGCTGGCGCATTAGGCGGTGACATAAAGCCATGCACCTCAAAAAACAACACAGAAACGTCGGGTTGTAAGGTCCACACATTTCAAAAGTGCATCCAGAGATGGTTTTCAACTGTTTCAGTTTGGTTGGGCGGCTAATGAGAATTTTTCCCTGTAATTTTTTGCAATCTAAGATAAACAAACACTGCAAAAGGTCATCAGTCAATCAATTACACCTACTCCAAAAACAAGTGTGGAGGCTGTTCAGAATCTCTAGACATCATTATTATTATCATCATAATCAGCGCCCAGCAATTTATTGCAAACATAGATATGTGGTTCGTCTATTTTCAGGTTATTGTCAATATTACATCTTGAGAGTGTGTTAAAGCCAGCAGCACTGGTGCATAGAAACATCTTTACAGATGACACAGATGGAATAACTAATCAGATCAGAAATCTTACCGCTGTTCTGACCCAGCTCACTGGGCTGCAACATAAAATGGAGGCCAGAAACACAAGCGATTGAGAGAAATTGGTTTTTGGTGACAGAGATACATGAAAACAACCCCAAAAACTCACTAAAAGGGAGCAAAATCAATGGTGAATAAAGAAAGAGTGGAGGGCTTACAATGCAAATACAATATTAGTTAACATCAAAGCCAATAATGAGCCACAAAGAAGGAAATAAGTCAGATGACAGGGGTGACTGTAAAGATAGAGGGAAGTATAGAAAGAAAAACAGCAAAAGAAGAGGTGGGGAGTGCTCTACACGAGTTTCTTGAAGATTTCCAGGTATGAAGAAATGCACTTTGACAAAGAGTGTGAAGGGTCCTCAAAAGCCTTAAGGCTGTTCCATATCAAATCATAAAGTTGAACATCGCATACTGCCGTGTGTAAACATGGCCACAGATTACATGTCCTCTCTCAGGGGAGTACTGTTCATTTTGGATCTGCACACAATCTCCTTTCATGGCACACATCTGGAACCAAAGAAGTGTAAAAAAGTACATTCAATAGACGCCGTGTTTGTTTTCTTCCACATGTGGATGCCACCTGTTCTGTATTCTATTTCTGTTTTCTTCGATTCGACTTTGTCTGACTTTTTGGATTAAACACCCACTTCATCAGACAACATTTGGTTGAGGGTTTTTAACCAGATGGATGGGAGATGTGCAACTTTAACTCCAACAAAACCAGTCAGAAATGATTCCGTGATCCTTTTCTGCTTCAAATATCAATCATCTCATGTCTTTATGAGGCTTCATTTTGCAGTTCAAGGTTCAGTTTATAGATTAGATTGATTGTTCTACTCTAATAATAATTATAATTTGTATTTAGTTTATCAAAAGGATTTGTAGTGCATTTTCTGTGAGTGGTGGTGCTCCCATCATTGATTATTTATCCATCTCCTCAAATAACGGAATCACTTGACCACTGATTTCTGGGGGGAATATGGTGAGGCGAGTAGGTTCTTGCCACAGCCCCATATAGCTCAGGGTCAGAGTGCTCTCTGTCAGGATAAAAACAGAGGATGTTTGTTGGAAACTCAGACACGGTGGTGCCAGACAGAGATTGGTTTTTGGACGCCTGTGTAGGAATCTCACCATCTGTTGTCTTCAACAGTTTCCCCGTACGCTACTGTGTGACTTGTAGCTTTTCTCCTCCTGTTAATAAAGTCAAGTCCCCCAAGAGCCTGGGGTAAGCAATCCGTGCTTTGTGCAGGTCAATATATGCTGCGACGGCATCTGCTCTTCATCGTGTGGACGTTGCTATTTGTTCTCACCATTAAACACCCCATAAAAGTCCACCAAATCGGCCTTAAACAGCCAAACGTGTCTGCTTTTAAATGAGTGACAACACACATCATCAAAGATGTCGCCTCCGTAAATTAACTGCCACACATCTCTTTTTTTCAGAAGAAAGGAAAATAAAAGACCCAAAATAATGTGGTTAATGCACAAACCATGACAAAAAGTTAATATACTCAAAGACATCCCAATCTGCAATAGCTGGATTTTAAGCTTTTTCATTGGTCACTCTCCGCTCCCTCTTTCCCAGAACGCTGTGTTTTTTTTGGATTGGTGGACAGCCGCACTATTAACCAGAGCCACACTTGCTGGTATGACAGAGGCTGGCCGTAATAATGACACATTACGCGCGTTAAAACCTTTTTATGGTCCGTGCTCTGCGGATCGCCGTCGCCACAGGTGATTTGTCCCCTTTCCACCTGGACACATCGGCACAATGGTTCATCCTGTTGTACAATTAATGTTTGGCCACCCCCCCCCCCCCCCCCCGCTTTCTAAATCCATCTTCCGGGGTTTTCTTTTTTTTGGGCCATTAATACGAAAATAACAAGCCGTCATCCGAACAGGAATGTCATTTCTCCCCTTTGTTTTTTCACCTCTTCCTCCTTTCCCCTTAGTTTTCCCATCCCTATCGAACCTATCACCATAAAGCAGCTGCAGAAAACATTAAGCCAAATCATTATGGATCATTTTTATGCTTCCCCACAACGTTAATATCCAGCCTGAATCAAATTGACCTTTTCCGGGGCCCATCAGCCTTCCGGCTGCTTCCGACGGCAAACAGAATTCCACATCACTGCTGTTCTCCGTCTCACGGGGACGCGGGAATGCGAGCTTCCGCCACGCTGCATACCTTTCTCCAACAACCCTTCTGGGAGTTTAGCTTACCCTAACTGTGACGCAAGCATTCTGAATAACAGCAACGCTCCTTGTTATGTCAGAGCTTTAAGGAACGGGTCAGATATTCCATTAATTTTTGCGATGTACAGTACATGATTTCAGTTTAACCTTTGTTCAGGATTTGGAACCGTGTGACAGTGTTCTCCAAACCCAAGTCTCACAACTTTGAAAACCTGCATGTTCACTGTCCTAGTCCCCAACTTTTAACATACTCACTTCCCAAACAAGCACGCAGGTGAACATGCCGGATGTGGAGGTCCTGGGCTGTTGTTTTATGTTCTAAGTGGGAATAGTATAGTATTGGGAAGCATGTTTTCCAAAGATTCTTGGGGAATCTTAAAGATTTAACACCTAAAAAACTGGAGTAACTTTGGATCTGACCAAAACAAACAAAATAAAGTCCCCGAAAACTGTTTACACCAGTTCGGTCACCTGTAGGATCTGCAGCTATTGTGACTTTGGACCAGAGAAGTCTCCATTTAGTCAGATTTCACATTAAATTCCCTGTGGTTGCCTTGATTTTAGGTCAGTTTTCTAATTGTGGATGAGTCTTCAATATGAAATCCTAACATGTCACTGAAACATCCATAGAACTCTGCACACCCCGCCCAGGGCCAAATGGGACCAATTAGTCTGTGCATCATGCGTTTGTTTGGGCAGATTTTTCGCCCAATCACATTCCCCCCTCCATCTTTCCCGTCATCCCTGCTGTCATTGTTTTGCGTCATCATCCGGTGGTCTGTGAGTCACTCTGCTAAAAGTGCATTTCCATCCGTCTGGCATCCTCCTGTTTATTTTGCCCCTCTTTGGACCTTTTAATCTCTGTCCGCTGCAATGTTTTCCTTTAATTATCTTTTTTTTTTTCGTATACATAATTAAAACTGCTCCCCTGCCCAGTTAACAGCAGCATTGCCTCTTCACTCTCGCCACATTTTCAGAGGAAAGAACTTAATTGTTTAATCCGTTGAAATATCTTGGATTCACCCAGTCCCACAGATATATAAAATATATATATATATATATATATGTATATGGGGAGAGAGAACATTTACAAAACACCATTAAGCTTTATCATCAGAGGAGGAATTGTAATGAATGAGCAGAATCAAACATCCGCTCTATGTTTCTTGTAAAAACAGAAAAAGAAAACTCAATTCACATGGGTCATCAACTAGCACTATCCATGTGCTCTTCACAGTTCTGGAGGATGAATCATTAAGTGCGAAGCCCTTTGCGAGACAGGGGGAGGACACCCTTTTACATCAGCTCTCCGAGGTAAGTTCGAGGTCAGTGGCGGTCAGCAGGGTTAAATCGGCTCTTGAACCTGAGATACTGAGCTGATATCTGAGGGTCTGGATCGCGTCACGGCTCACTGGCAATGTATGACAGTTTTACGTTCTCATTGGCAACCGGAGGTCACCTGTTAGCATGACATGCAGAAGCAGTTTCAGAAGTTTCGGTAAGAAATTTTAAAAGTCGTGTCCGTGAGAGGGTTTCATGAGGCCAATTACCGCCATGATGCAAGCTTGTCTTATAGGTAGGAACAAGGATTTTAGTATGGACAATCGAATAGCCCTAAACCTTTGCATTCAATTAAACAATTCGTCCATGTTTGTTTGGGGTGGGGGTGACTGTAGGGGAAACCTTGTACTGCGTGTGCTATTAACACAACTGTATAAATGGCGTTTGGCCACAATAAGCTGCCTGATAGGCACATTCATCTGCTGGAGCATTACCTTCAGGAAAAGAAAAAAGCCAACACTGACGCTTGAAAAACACCCACAGCCACACAAGCAAACACTGACAATGTGAGACAGCTGGGAAAAGCTGGTGAAAGGAGACAAAATAATGCGACGGTTGTCAGCAAGCTTGTCTGATCGGAACTAAAAGCACCACGCTGGGCCTCCAAATCATCTAAAATTGGGTCCTACACATGAAAAGTGTGTGGTTTTGCGACTCAGATAGTCTCCAAACAAAAGTAGAAATGTACAAAATGGATTCTTTTGCTAGATTTAGTTTGAAGACACCCACTGACCCACATTATCCATTTTAAGACTTCTGGAACCTGTGGCTCAGGAGGAAAGACCAGTTGTCCAACGATTGGAGGATCAGCAGAGCAACTCCATTTTCACCCATGAATAAATCAATGTGTTGCATCAAGACTAAGTAGACCAAATTCTGGCAAAAATCAAAGGGGCAGGTCCACTTTTACTGAATGTAAAACCGAGTAAGCGACCACAGAAGAATCTGTTATCTTACTTTAAGGTTCAGTTGTGGTGTTTGTCTTTTCTTTGGGGTTTTCGGTCCCTGGCTGCTGTGCTGTCGGTTACAGGTTGGGCAGGCTTGTGCGGAAGCCTGTCAGTGTCCCACCTGCTGCTGGTTGGTAATCAGGCCACCGTTCTGGAGTCCCATGCCAGATTATTGCCTCACTTGGAGGGAACACGGAAGCCATCTTGGTTGCTCCTGCCCGCTCAGCTTTCGCCTTGACCCAGCCCACCTTAAAAAAAACAAATTCTTTTTACAGGTGTCACTGGCAAGGTCTGTTAAGTGCAGCTGAAAAAAGGTGCCGACTTGGCAACTCGTCTGACGTTGACACTATCCTGTCCTCCATTACCCAAGGATTCCTCCAGGGGACACACCAGATCATTCAGTCCAGAAGCTGCTGCCAGAGTTGCAGCAGTGAAGCAGGATCACTGGGATAAATCGTGAAAAAACAGGGTTATTGATGATATGGGAAACCCTTTAACCTGCTCCACAGTCATCCACACCTTGAAACTTGTGACCATGCAATGGACCCCTGTAGGACACACAACGGTCTGAGGAACTTTTGACCACTTTTGACCAGGAGGATGTGCTTTTCTTAGAGCTGAACACGATCCGCAGCTTTTCATAAGCATGTACAACCCCTTTGAGACTACCAATGACATCTATGGAAAGCAGAAAAGGTGATTCACTCCAAAGCTCCATGAAAATTAATCAAATATTAGCATAATTTTAGAATGTTTGATCAGTTCCTGTTTCTTTTAATAAATGTGAGTCTTTTAGAGTATTTTCACTGCAATATCATTTTGTAATAGGTGCACTTAGGTGCATTTCCTTTTTTCTTTTTTTTGTTATGTAACCTGTTGGGTTCCCAACTAGGAGAGTTTCTCAACTCTTTTAA
>JABUIW010000018.1:2336050-2363245 GCA_013363375.1 Menidia beryllina | reverse complement strand
GGGTGTTACAGTTAGCTTTACGAACCCGAAGCGTTAAATCTAGCATAGGTGACAGAAGCGCTACAGTTACATTGAAATTAGGAAAATGTCTCTATTCATGAAAATTACATGATTAGAGAAAGCTTGATCTTCTCATTACTTATACATAATTGAAAAAAACAAGGAAAAGATACCCAATGGGGCTCCAAGATATCATGAGAACACTGGTTCTTCGGGACTCAAATTTGCCAGAGAGCAAACTGAAAACATGCATGAGCATGGTGGGACCTTTAGCCAAAAACGGTCAACAATAAAGAAATTGCTGCTAATTGCACTTTTCCAATCAGTGAAAACATCCCGTCACGATCCACTTTATTACCAAGACAATGGGACGTGGTCAGATTGTATTACGCCACATGAAAAATGAGGGTAAACACAGCTATCTTTAAAAAGCACCTTGCAAACCAGGCAAATCCCGAGAACATTTTCCACAACCGAAAAAGAAAAAGGAAAAGAAATGCTGTTCCAAATAGAGAGAGAGAGCTTCTGCAGAGGGGAAAAGAAAGTTCACCATCTGTTTCTTGCCCTTTCGTACCAACGCAAATGTCCACTCTTCAAATTCAAGAAGCCATTTTTGTGAATAATCCAGCTCATATTGACAAAATACGAATCAGATAGATAGATAGATAGATAGATAGATAGATAGATAGATAGATAGAAAGCTGCAACCGATAGTTGTGGCTTAAGATAGTCATTTGCACTGTGGTTGCTTGATTTTCTTCCACACTCCTGTCAAATGTAATCTTCCAGAGGTGTTCTGAGCCATAAAGAAACGTAGCTTTCGATTAAAATTCAGCAAATGTCGCGCAGTTATGTAAACCCAAAGGATTAGTTCGGGCTGAGTCCTCCACGTTGTCGGAGCACATTTTCCTTCACCTGCCTCCATGGCTCACACATCCACTCCGAAACCCTTTCTGACACCGAGTGATCATCCCGTCTTCCTGTCTGTCAAAAACGAGACCGGCTGCACATTCATCGCCTCATCCAACTCTTTTTTTTTTTCTCCAGAGCTTGGCACGGTTACTGCTTTCGAGTGTTTGTGCAAGAGAGAAGAATTAGAGATCAGAGGGAGGCTTTTGTGCACCTGTATCCCCTTCACATCCCGTCTCATCCCCCCCCCCACCCCCTCTGTCACCGTCACCAGCTCCCTCCATCCCGCCGTCTGTCAGACGCGCTTGTTTGTTGGATCCAATTAAAGCGGCTGCGGGGCAGATTCGTCTTTGTGGACGTATGTAAAAATACACCTGTGCTGAGCCGCAATTTCTCAGAGTGCCATCGTCCCGGGGAAAAAAAAAACCCTATTCCTGATGATGGGTTGAGCCTGATTCAAGCAAACAAGAGGAGAGAGGAATCAAACCCAAAAATCAAATCTAATCTGTCAATGAAGAAGAACAATGTCTCAGGGAAAAAAAACAAATCTGCTGTCTTCAATCTTTTTATTTTGATTTAAACCCCTCTACAGCGACAGTGTCAGGCCTCAGCATTTGTTCAAGTCTAAATCCAAGGATCCAGACTTCCCAACAGTTTCCTGGTCTTTCAGAAAGGCTTTTGAAAAAAAAGTTTTTCTTCAATCAGCATCAGCCAAGTCCTCGCACCTCAGTATTTCCCAGAGGAAGGAGGCTATTTTGTGAAGCCGCTTGACCCCGACCCACCAGTCTTCAAGCGTAAAAAAAAAAAAAGGAGCCGAGATTGAAGGATGAGCCAATATTTCTACAACGCTACACAAACAACCCATCTCAAAGTGTAAGCACTTTGTCACTAAGAGCCCGTGTTTTTACACCAAAAGGGTGATTCCCTCTGAGCCATCAGCTGAAAACCTGTGATGCCTCCCGCAGCGCGCTGTGTACAGAATAAAATGGGAATAAACGGTACACGAGGAGAACAAAAGAAGAGGTGGCAGGTCTGGGGGGAAAAAAATGGGCCCAGAGCGGACAAACATTCACTGAAATTTTCCTTCTGAAATAAGGAGAAAGAAAAAAAAAGGGCCGCAGGACTCTAAATTCAATGTGGAACTTAAGTTGTTCCATCCATTGTTGGACAAAGCCTCATCAAGAACTGTCACTAAGGCTTTAAAGAAGATATTTCTAAGCATTTCTATAGGTTTCTATAAAGATAAAATAGATGGGATGGCATAAGATAGGGTACCGTAGGGTAGGGTAAGATGGATGGATAGATAGAAAATCTTCCGGTGTGCTTGTTTAAATGTTCTTTGCTATCAAAAGAACAAATTTCTAAAAATGGAAAGCTTGTTTGCTCTCTAAGAGTCTTAGGGTTCAGAGATGTTTGTGCTGTGACTGATTATTGCAAACAAATATACGTAGAAAACACCCTCCACTTTCCCTTTCAGGATGTAATTTGAGCTATTCTTCTCCAGCCTGGGGCTCAGCTGTGTCTGATTTAGCTGCTTTTTGACTCCCAGATGAAAGCTGTGGAGACAGAAACGGTAACTAAGCTCGTCGGAAAGCATTTGACCGTCAGACCCGTCATTCCTTTGGGGCTTGTTTGCTGCTCAATTTCACAAAATGGTCACGTTACTCATGACAGCATGACACCACCAGCGTGGGAAACCCAAACTCCTGCTAACGCGATGCATTGGGAACTCCAAAGCTATTAGAGTAGAGCCCTCCATGCATCATGCGTGCTGTTCCAGTAAAATAGAAGAGGACAAACATTTTTCCCATTAGCTATTAGCAATTCAGACACTAATTTTATGGCACATAGTGAAAATTCCTTAACTCATTCGCTGCCAAAGACGTCTATAGACGTCTTTTATGTTTTTAACGAGAGTGGCTGGGGGACGATCTGCTAAAGCTTGTCCGTAAATATCGGCTTCTAG
This sequence comes from Menidia beryllina, assembly GCA_013363375.1. Classification (NCBI taxonomy): domain Eukaryota; kingdom Metazoa; phylum Chordata; class Actinopteri; order Atheriniformes; family Atherinopsidae; genus Menidia; species Menidia beryllina. Next base: position 2,360,370 of record JABUIW010000018.1, on the reverse strand, counting down.
ACAGAGTATGTAGTAACAAATTGACCCTCTAGGGGGCAGTGACACTTTTGAAGGGAGATGAGCATAGACTGTAGGCAAATAAGAAAAAGGTAACGGTTCGCTATGAGAGAACATGTCGCCGGTGAGACGCAAGTCAAGGAAGAACGGAATAAGGTAGAAACATTTTTTTTTTCCTGGTGAAAGAAGAGAGTCTACTCTTTCTTTTGGTGTGTTCGGTGTTTACATAGTCATAGCACAAACTATTCTGTAGCTCTTGAAAAATCAGTCAAAATGCTCAAAAAACTCTGGCAGTATGGGACTCTCTGTTCTGAAAATGGCTGGCAGTCAATGAGTTAATTCCTACTAATTTCCTACATCTTGTTGGAGACCTGAGAATATACCAGAGTAGACCAAAAGTACAAAAATAACATCTGGGTGTGATAGGCATGATCTCCCTGGCTCGATCCGCCTCCTCAAAGAAGGGCTGGACACAACCAAGTCCTATTGGCTAGTTACCTATGGTCATAAACAGGCCAGGTCCTAATTCATGCAGGGGACATTGAATGTGGTAACAAATGGTGTGGAACTAATGCAACAGAGATAGAAAAAGAGAGAAAAGAAGAGTCTGTGGGCACTGCCAGACTTCAATCCAAAATATAGCTCTGTAAGGAAATAAAACAATCAGTAATTTACATAGATCATGTGATAGCATACAATGCTAATGCCAAATTCTAACAATCTCTTTCCTACTTCATGGTTGACTTAATGGCTTTTAACTGTGGTAACGTAGGCTGATCATTAAACAGAGGAAGCTAATCCCCCGGCCCTCTCGCATTGCGGTGGCAACAGTCAGAGTTTTTCCGTTAAATATGTTGATTCCCCAACGCCAGTAGCACACCTGTCTGCGTGGCAAAGCTAAATGTCAGCACTCGCTCTTTAAAAAGAATCAACCCCTTTACACCCTGTGCGCCATGTCTCAGCTGGTTGGGCGCAATTAGTCTACCCGGGCGCCGTAATGGGGCGTAAGCACGGGGAGCGACACGTCGTTACTGTGGCGTTCAGCCATTAGCTGATAAGCCTATCTGATGCTTCTTGGGCATGTAAGTACGTGAGCGGGAATAACAATGTCACCGGTGGAGCATTGGACGGAAAGCTCATTTACATGTTTTTCTTCTCTTCTGCTTTTATCTTCTTGATGCCATCTAATAATTTCCCTCATTCACTTCAGACACGTACTAATTTCGCTCCATCTTTTTTTTTTTTTTTTGCGAGGACAATTTTCTTGGCATTAGCAAGTGAGAGAAATGTGTTATAAGCTCTAAGCTCGCGGTGCTGCAAGGGTGAATTTAATTCCATTCTACTGAAATAAAGTAAATACAAGTTTATCTGCTCAGGCTGAACTGAGTTATCTCGCTGAATGTCATTTGCTAGAAAGAAAATTGTATCTCAAAAAGGCTTGCATGTGGTGGCAATGAGGCAGCATCACATAGGGTTGATAAGTTTCCATAGAAACATTGATAATACTTTAAAATATTGATGATGCGAAACTGAACCCATCTAACTTAAAATACCTTTAAGGTCTTAAAGTGGAAGTGAAGTCACTGGGTTTTGTGTTAAGTTCTGCCTCCATTATCATTGAGAGGATTGATGGGATATTGATAATGACTGACTCCAATACAGGTTACAGGGGGTGGAGGGGGGGGGGGTAAAGAGACCAGGCACACCCTGGACAGGTCAGCAGTCCATCACCGTTTACTTTGGGATCCCCACTTAGCCTCACGTGTATGTTTCTGGTAGGAGGATGCTAGAGTACCTAGCAGCACAATAACATGCTAATCTCACAGGGAAAGGCCACATGGGATTTAAACCATCAACCTAATCCAAAGATCCAAAGACCTTTTTTGCACATTGGACATCAGGATTTGATCAGCTAAAGAAATGAAAAAAAAACAGGAATTGCAGCATGTCATTGGCAACCCAGAAAGTCTTTAATAATGATGATCTCAAAGTTCCAGTTTATCCCCATTTCAGGTTTACAGTTGCATTCGATTGCCCTTTAGAAGTGGCATTCCACTGAGTTTTTCCTCTCCCTTGACTCCCCCTCAAAACAAGCATTCGTTTTACAGAATAAAATTTAATTTCAATTCAATTCAATTTTATTTATATAGCACCACATCACAACAACAGTTGTCTCACAGCGCTTTCCAAACAGAGCAGGTCAGACCCTACTCTGAAGTTAATTACAGAAACCCAACAATTCCCACCATGAGCAAGCACTAGGCGACACAGGCAAGGAAAAACATCCTTAATAAATAAAATTTAATCTAAATACATACGGAGACACAGGAAAATTTTCTATGGCTCATACATGGGGCACACATATTGTGCCCAGCCCAATGATACGGTCCAGCCTCTTTTCTGACTGAATCTGGGATTGAGAGTGCCTTTTTTTTTATTAATGTCACCCTTTCATGTTGCATAAGCTGAAGTTGGCCTCTGTCTAGTAACTTAAATTTGATTTCCAAACTGTCTGTACGTGGATAAAGGGCTGACCAGGTAAACACCCGTGGTTGTAGTTTAATAGCAGCTGTCCTGAACACTTATTTATGATTGAGCATCCAAAATGAGAATGAATAATGGCCGGCAAATGATTTGGCATGTTTTGTTTTCATTAGCTCGAATGGATTCAGAAAGCCCAGTGCCTCTGACTCTCTCACACACACACACACACACGCTACGTCGCATACACGAGTACATTTGATTCCCAATGAAAACGACTTGTTTTTCTTTTAACGGGGAAAAGCGTTCTCACAAGGGAACATGTGGATGGATGAATGACTGCTCAGAGAATATCCTATTTGGCAGCAGATTGGGTGCCTGATTGTGTCGTAAAACAGAGGAGATGCTAATTTGTTAAGGTTCTTGCCTGCGTCATGAGGGCAGATTACAGAGGACGGTCATTCATATTGCAAAAATTTTGATTTGAAATCGGAATAAGGCCATTCAAAGTTCATCATCATTCATCTTACATTTACGTCGACCATCTCAACCAATGTCAAGAGCCCATGTGTACTGAGTCGTACAGTCCACTCAGAGCTGCTTTGTGTGTTTTATCTTTTCTTTAGAAGTAACATCCAAAAAGACCCATGATCCAAGGAGCTCAGAACTATAAGGAGGAAGTACTATTTCTTGTCATGGACCTGCTGTTTTTTAGGAAACACATTGATGATTCTAGTACCCCCTCTTCAGATAACGAAAGTATATTTACATCCAAAATCACACTTATATGGAACCTCAATCTGTTTGGATGTGACTGCCGTTCTACGGTTTTTAAGATGGAGAGAGCCAATTTGTCTTGGTTTAACTTGCAACAATCAATGGACTGACAAACTCAGCCAATGTGTTGAGAGCTGGTAGCTCCTAAAATGTAGCTACCAGCTGTGCATTCTGCATTAACCTTTTGAATTCAAATGCTATTTTCTATACAATAATTCAGTGACATAAATTAAACTATTGTGGTCTGATTGGAGTGATGCATCAGAGTTGTCCTATTTGAAAATCCCTACATGTGAATTATAATCCCCTTTGCTGAAATTTGCCTTGCATACATGACAATGACAATACTGCCAGGACCACCCATGGGAAAGAAGATGATGCCCATTTTTTATCTTTAAAGCCCATGCCCTGTATAAGAAAATACATAACCACAAAGATATGATTCGTTTTCATTTCATTCTGAAGCCTTTGCTTCCCTGCCCTCATGGCAAGACTCCATAAAACACACAAACAATATGCATAATTTTTCTTACCCAAGGTATACAAAGTCATAAAGGCCGAGTGGCCTTGATGTAAAAAATATGGAATGCAGTTTTTTTTTTTAAAGCAAAAGACGCTATCAAAAGCTGCGACTTCAGAATGCTCACTGTCTGTTTGAAGGTGTGCTCGTATAAAGGGCACAAAGAAGCAGCTATAAAGGATGGATGAGTCAGTGGCTGCACAGTTAAAATAAATAAAGAAACAGAAAGAATTAGTGAGGTTCAATTTGTCCTTGAAAAAATACAATTTCTTTTGGTTTAACTTCCAAGGTCTTCAAACCTTTTGTTAAAGTTCTCTGCTTTATGCAGCCCCTCATAAGCAATACTCTTACGGGTAGAAGCAAAAATGGAATGATCATTGAAAAGATTAAGGTGCAAGTACATTTGAAGATCAAATTTACAACACAGGCCTCAGAAGACCTCAGCTAATTCTACGCGTTTTCTTCATGATTGAGCAGCAAAAGTGGTTAAAAGCTTTCAAATTTCAGAAACGCCAAACAACATACAGGGAACTTTCTAGTTTCAAAGAGGCAGGAAACATCTGGGCAGGTGATGAGTTGGATTTAACTGACTACGATTAAAGTTTAAGGGGTTAAGGAGGCACAGGGGCAGTGCGCCTAATTTAGTATCCATAAGGCCTACTAGTGAGGGCCGATACACCGGTCAGTGCACCCGCTAAGTGGACTGGTTTGAGCCTTTTAACAGTGGAAACGAGTCGAATATGTGACGCCACGATAAGTAAAAAGTTGTTATTTAAAAGCCTCATTCCTGTCAGAGAAGCGCTTAACCGGGGCTCGAGGTAATTTGCACGAGTCGGAAGATATTCATCAGCTCCCCGCATTGCTAATTGGCCTAAATGTAATTAGTCAGACGCGTCGCAGAGGCACAACCCCGCACTCCCACGGCGCCCGTAACAGTCCAAAGCCACGGCGAACCGGGACGGAACCATTTGCCAGCGGTTGTTTGGATTAATCTCGTCTCGCCCGAGCGTATTTACAGATGGAGGCCCGCAAACACGAGCTCTGCCCACGCCTGTGGTCACAGTGATTACATGCCTTTCTCTTCTAAACAGTCTGATCATCTGTTTTTTTTCCTTTTTTTAATGCACCTCTGCATTTAAAAAAGGCAAGACTGCTGTTATTACCAAATATATTATGACATATTACTACTAACCGTCTGTATATAACCCATCAATCCTATTAGAGAGTCATTTCCCAGACAAATATTTTGGAAATTGAAAATAACATGGCACCAAATAGTTAATGTCACTCATAGAAAATAAACGTTGAATTATTATATTGTTAATTTTTAATGGCCAACGGTTATTTCATTATGTCATTTTAATTCCCTTTTTGACCTTTTATTCCCCGCAGTCATTTATGCTTAAATCACTGCACTTGCTCTGTAATGGCACATTTATTTAATTTGCTTATATTCAAATGAGGGGCACGGGGTTTGACATGCCCAGGTATGACTTATGAAAGGGGGGGGGGGACACGCGCTGGAGTCTAGACAGGTCACGACTAAATCATAGAGCCACACAGAGCGGTTCCAGACAGACAATCATGCACACTCCGGCTCACTCCGCCAGTCAATTTAGGATAATCTGCAGTCCCACATGACCCCGGATTGAAAGAAGTGGCTATAGTAGATTGATTAATGACATATAAGAGTGAGTCGAAAAGTTACTTTGACAGTAGTGGGGCTAGAGCTCGTGCGGCTGCCCATCTGCATGCTAAAGAGGCACTCCATATGAACTTGAGGCCATGGTTTAAAGGATTTACAGGAGCTCGATATCTACTCTGCCCTTAACCTTTTAAAGGCTGATCCAAGAAAAAATGTATTTTTTGTTGTATTTGTCTAAACTCTATTTATCAGATATGATAAATATGGATTTATAGGGTTACGAATGGTGAATGGAGTCACAGAAACAGTCACAAGGTTTGACTTTTTTTTTTAAATGCATTTTTCAGAATTGGATTTTCGCCTTTTTATTAGAAGAAAATTATATTAGTGTAGATTCTCAGGCATCAAGGCCACAGTGATGTTAATTACTTGAACTTCTTCCAACTGGAAGAAGTCCAAAAAAATGTCATTTTATTGTGAATAACATTGGAAAAAGAGACAGGAGGCTGCCTACAATGACAGTTACAGGGTTATTTCAGTCTCTGTAATTTAGCATTGAGATTCATGGCCACTGAAAGAACTTGCAATCAGGAGAAATGGGGGGAAAAAAACACCTTTCACATAATTGTAATTATGGTTTGAAAAAGATTTGAACATCTTCATTCAAACACTCTCCATGTGAAATAGTATGCTTATTTTGGATCATACACATTTCAAAAACAGATTAAATAAATACTTCCTGGAGTCATAACCGACCAAACAGCCTATGCTAGGGTCTGAAGATGTTTCCTTTCATTTAGATAAGGTAATTGCCACCCACTAACACATCTGTGTACCATGATATTAACATTTAGCCATGTTTAAGTGACTTAAAAGATTCAGACATATATAAAGTAACTGTTTTTCTTTTCATTTGAATAGGTTTCCCTGCTTCTAAAAACCTTATTCAGATCAAATGGATCTCCTCGAAAGATTAAACTCTGCAAAGGATTTCTGACGATGCGTTGAATCAGGGCTGTAGATTCACAATTGTCATCGTTATATAGAGCTTTTACAAACTTGTATATCACAGAAACACAGAATAATTGTTTTGGTTACCACCAAAGCCCTATAAGGCAGCTATAGCCTAAACCTTACCTTGGATGGTTGCTCTAATGAACCTATTCAGCCCTGCATGTCGGAACTATTGGTAAATGGCTGCATTTACATGTCCCAAAAAGACGAAAAAAACCAACCCGTCGCTCAAAGGAGGTGTAGTTTGGTGGAACAGCCACAAAGCAAGTCTATCACGAGGGTAATCGTCAGCCAAAGGGAGTACCTATAAAAGTGTGTGCCATTACCTGTCTGTTGGGAAAACAAAAAATGCCTTTTTAAGGTCATGGTGGAAAAGATCAAAGCCACCATAAACTGCAATTTTACAGAGAAAACTTCAGAAGCAGTGCGATAATTTTTCTCACCTAAGTTTGCTCCCTGATCAAACGGTGCATACCCGCTATCTGCCAGTCAGAATCAGCCAAAAAGGGGTTACATCAAAGAGCTCATAGCTTAATTTGGGAGAGAGGGAGAGTTCCAAAAATATATTTAAAATGCCCAATTTAGAAGCAGCGTTAACGCCTGGTGCAGTTTTGAGCCGAAACAAAAAAAATATGGAAATTGATCATTCGAATCATACGATAGCGTCACAAAACGCCCAGTGGTGAGAGGATTGTGGTTCTCCCCTGGAACCCAAGGGAGAACCAGGAACTTAGCAAAAAACGTGCCAAGCCGGGTACAAAAAAAAAAACTAAACCAGGGTAAACCAGACACCTAGAGATAATGAACCCGAAAAGACAAGAGAAACAGACCCACAGGCAGCCATAAGGGTATGTTATGTTGCGTTTCTGCTTTTAGCAGAAGCTTTTATCCAAAGCAACTTACAAGGTAAAAAGAATGATGATCTGACAAGTAATAAATGACTGGGCGGCTTTTATTGGAGGGAGGGAGAAGACTGGAGGATAAACTGGCGACCCTGGGAACAGCGGTGAAGTGAGTCGAGTTGATAACCGGACCGAGACACCAGGGGAAGACACAGGAAACAGAGAAGAACGCCCAATTAAAACACAGGAAGAGGAGGAAAAACACATGGAAAAACCAAGACACAACCTAGAAAACAAAACCAGAACACAACCGAGAGCCTCTCATTTGAACCAGGAAGTGGAAGAAAGCTGTTCGTTCCAAAGGCAAAGCGATGGCTGCCAAAGGATATATAAGGTTCAACAGAGAGGATGGTGATTAGGTAATCTGGTCCAATCAGGACGTGCATCGGCGCTTTCAGCTTTGAATCTAACAGACACTGACGGTCTCAGATACATCAGTCTGATGAACCCGAATTGTTTGGTTTTAAATATATATATTTTTTTTTTTGCGATAAAATATGCATTTCACCTACAGAAAAAAACATGTGACGGAGCCCAGCATTTGGCAGAAAGCAGACAGATAAACACTTGATCACAAAGATGTTCCCGACAGAAACACGATTACAGGTTGTTGCTTTTCTTATTATGCAGATTTTACAAATAAGCTGCTGCTCATGACAGATCTTCTATTTCAGTCCTACCAGTCACTCTTTTTTCCCCCTAACCTTCCCCATCGCAATGTTCTCATCTCATTTAGCCTCCAGCCCCCCCCCTCCCCCCCCCCTCCCTTCTCCAGTCCCCATCCATTATACTCCACAATGACTGCAGTAAATAGGGAATAAAACCAGGTTTCAATTAAACACATCAGAATTCCAGTCGCATTCTCCCCGAGCAGCAAAATGAACACACACCGCCTGATCAAACACAGAGGCAGACCACACACACACACACACACACACACACACACACACACACACACTGCGCTTTAAGCTCTGCATTGTCCGCCCTGGTTTCTATTTAAATGGCCGCCGTGTCTGTGGTCGATTGCTGTCACGCTCCCGCGACACGTGTGCGTTAATGAACGGCAGACCCACAACTCCATCGTGTGACTGTCTGTGCTGGGGGTGTGTGTGTGGCGTTCCTATGGGGAGACGTTGTAGCTCCCAGAGGCCTTTGCCCGTTAATTAATCGCTTGCAACCCCATCAGAGTTTGCGTTAAGACTGGAACTGGTATCAGGCACTACGATCTAATGGTCGTAAAAAAGTCAAATCAAATCATGCAGAGGAGGAATCAGTGGAAAAGAGCCCTAAATTAAAAGGTCCATTGTGTAGGACGCAGGAACAATAACAAAAAATAATAATTCCAGGCATTGAATAATATGGGTTTAAAACTATATAGCTCTATTACTCAAATACATTAACTTCCTGTATCACTTTCACTCAATCTGTGTTGTTAAATTGAGTTTTTGTCATGTTCAGCAGCTAAAACTGCTTATGGAAGTGAAAAAAGAATAAAAAACCTCCACAGCAGGATCAGCTTGTGGGGAGCTGGAGGCAAACGATAAGTACAAACAGGTAGGAGTCTGTGGGAATATATACTTCTGGCACCATGTGGGGAAAACAGCGTTTTTCTAATATTATTTGCAGCCGGTGTGCAGCATCGGTGACATCCATTTTGGATTTGCTCCAGCAGCAGAAATGAAACCTCCAAGCGATTCCCTAAATTTTCAATTTTGCAGAGTTTGGAGTAGAAAGAGTGGACCGTCCCTGGGGCCGAGTTATTTTGTCCCTACCGGGATGAAATAACTCTGGAGGGAGCACTTGAATTCAATCAACCCAGGATTGGATGAGATTAACTGGAGTTCCTTAATGCCGCCTGGGCTTTGTTGGTGAGGGCCAGCTGGGCACTGGTCGGTCGCCTGGGGTTAGGATAGCGGTTCGGGGAAATGTTACATGCCCCAGTGTGTCTGTTATTTACAGGTGTCGATCTTACGGGCTTATCGGGATTTCATACGTGTGAAGATAGGCCTATGAAGACCCCCATGCCATCAAAACCTCCCACACCCGCAGAGATCTTTGGAAAAGATTCCAACAAACTCTGTCATGGATGGCTGCTTGTGGATTTCCCTCGGTCTGTCCGACACAACGTAGCAGCCCTATTTGCAGCATCATAAATGCTTTACAGTTGTCCGGAAATTTACGAGCTAACTTAGGATAAGATCGGTTGACAGTAAATCAGCCCCCCCAACTGCATCGGTTCACATCTCGAGGATGAATGGACTAATCCTGACTCTGTATGGCGTTAATGGCGTCCAGACCTGGGCTTTGTCCATGCCAGTTCAAGTTGTGTTCAAACAAGATCCCGTCAGTGAGTGTTTTTGGGTAAGATCAGATGGGATGAAGGGCTTTTTTTATGAATTTCTATGTAATAAAAAAAGAAAAGAAAATACTTGAGTGATCATGTTGATTTTTTCTCTTTTTTTGTGATATTTTTTAGGCACAAACAATGATCACAGCTCTCACCTCATTGAGTTATCCAACCAAAATGTTCCACTCCTTTAAATGTTTTTATCAACCAAGTGAAATGGGTTAAGTAAAATAAAAAGCCACCTGTAACCAGTCAAACGGGTAAGAGCCTGCTATTAATGAAACTATTTCTATTGGGTTAGAAACTGTCTCATAATTCTATTTAATTTTCTTACGACAAACAGTGACAATTTTCCATAGTTGGATTCTTCTATCTCTTACGGATATGTAAATTCCACTAAATATGTCAGAAGACGAGACAGCGATGACATTTTCAAACGCTATAATAATGAATACAATACAATAGTGAAGACGAAGTAGTGACAAGAAAGGGATAAAAAAAACAAATCAAGTGAACCAAAGAAATCTTAGCTCTATCTTAGCTCTCCCCTTTGAGGTAAGATATTCCATCATTCCTTGTTCACAGTGTATTTCATTACAGATCTGAGAGTGACTGGGCTCCACTATAGTTTTTTTTTTTTTTAAACTTTAAGAGTATGTGATTGACTCCATCAAATGAATGTCCCAAAACTAGGGGTGTGTATATCCAATTGCTGCTTTTTTTCTTTTTTTTTACTTCTGAGGTAGATTTCAAACTTAGAATTGGGAGATTTCGATCAAAATCGAGGAAACCACCTGACAGGAGAGAAACAAAGGCTGGGTTTTCTTCATTTGTCAAGCACCGAGTGCGCTTATAATACAATTTAAGGATTAAAACACTCTACATTCTAGATGTCTGATGAGTTCGGGACAGTTTTGGGCCAATTCTAAGAAGCACATGTTCGCATTCCCCTCACATCTTAGCTAAAGTTTAGGACCACTGACAGACGGCAGATATCTAGATGCCTCGTAGTCTCTGATCATTTCTCGGAGCCTTTTTATGGTTCACAAAAGCACTTTTCAAAGCCGGCATGTCCCAAATCCCCGGTCCAGAGTCTCCACCCGACAGCCTGATCGTTTCCTCCCTCTTCCCCTCATCTCCCCTGCCTCCCTCTGCTTTAATTTCTCATTCTGATCCAAGTGTCAGTCTAATTGTGGCAGCGGTTTCAATCCCTCCCTTCTGCGTCTCCCGTCCCCGGGGTCGCTCCCACATAAGTCAAGGTGAAGGTTGAGGACGCACAGAGATTGTAAAACCCGGAAAGCCTTCTCGCACATGCACACCACGGGCTGCTTTCTCAGGCCATGACAAAGTGTTTTCAAGGAGGAGCCATGTGGGGTTGCTCCTGTCTTTGTCCTTTATAGACCGGTGGAACTGCCAGAGAATGGGCCCGAGAAAGACTGATAAACACTCCTGCTTAGCCTCAGTGTTTAACTGTAAAAGCTGTTTGCTCTCCAAGAGTTGGTTCCAGTCCAAATAGAATTGGCAGTCCATGCCTTTGCCTAAATTCATACACAGACCACATTTTGTCAATGGCCACCAGCTCCATTTCTTTTTTTGTTTTTTGGTGTGCAGAAGGACCTAAGAAGTTTATTAACTAGACTCTGTGTGTGTCTTTGTATTTAAAATGTGTGTTTATACATTAAAGTTTTCTTTAAAATTTGGTTCTGAAGGTCCAAATTACTTTTTTAATTACACAATGAAGACATAAATAGTTGAAAATACATCAAACCATTTTATTTTGGACTTCAAAACATGCGTTTTGTGGAGTTATGTGGTCTGCTGTATTGAAAACGGCCCAACCTGCTCTGTCTGTGTATAATATGTTAGATGTGATTGTAAGATATGTACCTACAGAGAGGTAGATGGAAGTTCTTAGTTTATTCTCAGTGTGAACAGCTTTTTCAAAAGGGTGCACTTCCTATGGATTCCACAAGGGGGCACACATATGATCACTCAGAGCTAAAGGTGCTGCCAATTTTAGGCCAGCGTTTCCAAATAATTATTCACTCCCTCAACCCCCCACCCCCATTTTCCAATTCCTTTTTTTAATTCAGTCAAAAGAACAAACAAGTACGGTTTCATTTCATTGCAGATATCCTATTATTTCTAACATAATTTAAAATCCTGGAACAATGAGATAGGAAAAAGCCAAATACGATCCTTTCTTAAAGAGCTCTGTGTACATATTCGGCCTCGCTAGCAACAAAGATCAAAGACTGTGGCATGTCTCTGTTTTATTGACATAGACATGCGCCACGAGCAAAGGCTTTTGACCTTTTGTCACGGTCGAGCGCACAATATTTGGACAGGTGTGTATTCACGGTAATATTTCATCCAAGTTCCAAAAGTATTACAGAAAAGACACTTCAAAGTATGAGCTAGATAACAAATGTCACTTCATTGCATATTGTTTTTGTTGTCATCTGAGGACAGAAATAAAAAACTTCAATTTCAATAGCACTTAGTGTTAATCATCACCGAAAGGAAACTGGATTTATTGTTCAGGCTGTCACGATAAGTGGATGATATAAAACAAACCCAGCCCTACTGTGCAACACGACATAAAAACGCATCCTTTTGATTTTAAAAAGAAGAAAAGACCCATCGTGGTTTAAAAGCACTTTTTTTAAATGTGTTTTTACTTTCTCATCATGATGTGATCTGTCCATTTCCTATTTTTCATGAATTATTTTGCTCTTTTTTTTTCTGTTGACCGTTAAGCCACAGCAAAAATGCTATTGCTGCATGAGAGATGGTTTGCACACACAAAGACTGCAGATTAATTTCAATCTGATGCAGATTTCTGTTCTGTACCGGCAAAATTTGAAATCCACTCGGATTCTCTGTTACAGTACATCTTTCATGGCAAATTCCCTATCTTCTTCATTTCATTACTCTGACTGTAAATCTGTAAATGGCAGTCTGGCATAAATGATCATTGTGTCAGATTCTCCTGCATTCGACACATTTCCAGGCAGCAGTAGCGTGTGACGTTAACCCTGCTTAGGTCCTTATGGGATTCCTTATTTTCCAATATTCTGATAAGCCTTATTGCCTACTCAGGTTTCCCACAGACAGCTGGACGGGATGGATATTGACTTAATATGTGAAACCGAGGCTGTAGGCTGTTTCATAAGTGTGGTTTTTAATGCGTTTTCGTATTAATCATGTTCTCACGATGCCGAAAGGTGCCAACGTTTAGTATTCAGACACAGCTTAAAGTATCAACTCGATTGATTTTCACATTGAGCCACTTTGTCTATGACCTATTGCTGTGTCGGCCAGATGATGCGTGCATGACGCTCTGTGTCGCTACATGAATGGAGAGTAACTCAAAGTGGAGAGTATAAGCTAAACTTAGCAAGAGTTTTTCTTATCTTCTTCTATTTTTGTTGGGAATTGCCTTAGAAAGATCTGAAATCCTGCTTATTGCATTGTTTTAAACAATTCATGCACAATTTGCAGCTAGATTAGGTTGAATAGCCCAGACCAGTGCTTACTGTCTCATTCATTCGTCCATTCATTTTCTACACTTTCTTATTCAACGTCAGGTCTGTTGCATCGCATTGTGGTTGCTATGCAATGGACCTTAGAGACAGGAGGAGGTCTGCTTATCTGCACCACTCACCACACATGGCTTCATCCCTACACGCTCCAAGTAAGTACATTTACCACATTGTCTTGTGTGACTGATGAGCAAATTACTGGCCCAAACTTCAACTATTCTCTGGGCAAGGACAAAAAGAATGAGGCCGACCGTCTGGGTTTATTTGGGGGTTATTTATACACCCCCTCCCCTTGGGTCGGGAACACTAAGGGATCCTCAAGGAAGAGCTGGGGAGTGTAACGGGGAGAGGGATGTCTGCGATACAAGAACATTACCGTAAAGCTGCCAAAAGTAGAAATGAAAATTGAGACTAAAGCCAGAGGAAACGGAGCAAAAATCCCAAATTCTAAACAAAACCCAGGTCATGAGACTTGGGATTTGAAAAAATATGTAGTTATAAACATATTCAAGCGTTCATGCAGAACTGAACAGGCATTAGAAATATCCTCAGAGAACCAATGCTGCCCTGCGTACCCAACGGGCTCACATTTATTATCTTCTGCTCCCCATTTGTGATTACACGAATGGGAACGGCTCAAAGTATCATTCTCCCATCTCATATTTGACAGATGAATCCATAATTGATCATTACCGACTGACCTTTTCAATGTCATTTCCGCATATATTTTTTTTTTACCACTATTGGCTCCATCGATTGCATAGTCCCAGCCTTTGAGATTATTTAGATTTATGATAATGATGTCCGGATGCCCCGTCTGTTAAAAACACAGACATTCTGCTGTTGTTTTAGAGTGAGACGAGCAGAACTGAGACATAGCTGAGGGCGTCTCTATCGTAAAAAATGTCCATAAAGTCAAAACCTTCTAAACTTTAAATCCCTTTAGATTACTGTGGTCAACACAGCTTTATATTTGACGAAGAATTCCTTTTTTTTAATAAGCATTTGTAGTATCTGTTAAAAGTCAGTTTTTCTTAATCCATTTTATTGGAGCCATTTTGTTATACTCACTGTTTGCTTTGAACAAGATGTTGGGTATTAATATTCTTTATACATATCCTTACCTTATATCTTAGTGGACCTCAGAGGCTTTTTTCTTTTAGATTTGAAGCTGTCTTTGATGAGGTCTGCAATGCCCTCAAAGTCTGAAAGTTTTTTAAACCACATTCGTTCTTTTTTTTTAATGCATACCATGCCTTTAATTGGGTTTGGAAACTTCTGGAGATGCATCAAATACACCAAACATCACAGAAGTTGTATTTTCTACATGGTAACCAAGGGAGGCCTTTTTTTGTTTGCATTCTGTTATTTTTTTTTTTTGTAAAACTAAAACTCCACCCAAAACACCATTAACAAGTTACAGTAACAACTACTGTGTAGTAGACACAGGTCTTCAAACATTGTAGTTTCTGACGGCTTAAAAAATGTTAAGACCATTTGTTTAACTTTTGAATAACTAGATTAACCATCTGACAGAACACTTTAACACAACAAAGTACACACACACTCTGACACATACCTGCAGACACACACATACCTGAGATCAACTGTGCCTGCATGAGTCATCTTTTAAATAGGAGGCCCAAACAAAAGCAGAGACTTGGCATGCAGCCGAGTAGCCGTCTGATCACAAACACACGCGCACACACACGCGCGCACACACACCGTTTGACTATCATAGTTAGCATTTGTCTCTGTCACTGAAACACGTGCACACACGGTTCACATTTAATCAAATTCAAATCCACTGGTAATCTGATTCTGTTTTGCCTAAGAAAAGCCGGAACAAATCGATAAAGCGATATATTCCAATAGCTTTACATTTGTGTACGGGTGGTTGCATGATTCTTGTGAAGGAGTCGCTTCCATGACTCTTACACACCCTGTGGTTTAGTTTGTTCTTCCTGAAGGAAATTGGGTATGTACCAGTGGAAATGCCATTGTGAGATACCATCATTCAAACGTATTTATCTGAAAGATTTGTATTCCACAGAGTTTGGAATGCACTATTGCAAAAAATAGATGATTATACACCGAGGTCAATGTGTGGCCGGAATCTGGGAGGTGGATCTCCCAATCTGGACCGCCAGGGCCGCTGTCCTGTAGGTTTAAGACGCTTCACTGTCAACACAACTGGTTTAGATCTTTTCACGTGATTGTGTCTGCACAAGTCTGCCAAAGGTGAATTGATTTGGATCAGGAATCAAATTTAAACCTGCAGGACAGCAGGTTTATACAGTATTTTGTGAAATACAGAGATGTGTTTGAGCCAATACCTGGCAGGGTCCTTATATAATGCGCTGTGGGGTCTAGTTAAATGTCTTTAGATAATTAATACATGACCTGCAGTAGACAGCAGTCATTTCGGAGTTGAGCAAAGCCAACTGCAGCGCAGAACACACAAGAGATATCTCACATATGGGAAAATAAAAAAAATCCATACTTGATTTGTGGTATGCTTTCCCATCTATTCCAACTTTAAGGAACAGTGGCCCTGCATCGCTGAACTAACTCCTGACTTCATTTTTGGGACCCCAACTCCTTGCTAAACCTGTTGGATCGATAGATTTGAGATCCATGTGAACTCTGGCTTGGGACTACAGCTTTAGACACCTGTGTATCACTTTGCCTCATCTATTAGACGTTCGATGAACAACCCCAAGTGACGATCCTGTGGAAGGACAATATCATCTTGAGGTAGATTTGTAAAATACCTT
Organism: Menidia beryllina; assembly: GCA_013363375.1. NCBI lineage: Eukaryota > Metazoa > Chordata > Actinopteri > Atheriniformes > Atherinopsidae > Menidia > Menidia beryllina. The sequence goes on along the minus strand of JABUIW010000018.1, from coordinate 2,344,365 downwards.
CAGTCCCCCTTAAGTAACCGAGTTAAAAAGATTTCATAGATAGATTTAACACGTTTGCTCTGCTTGCCAGTTCACCAGAGAAGTTTCGGACACTATACAGTTTCCTTATCTTGTATCAAAGCATGCAAATAACTTTGTTTACAGGGTAAATCCTGCAATGTGTGCAGACAGAACTTACCTGGTTAAAGAAAATGCAACGCAATCAGTTGTGAAAAACCTTTAGCAGGGAAACAGATGAGGCTTCCATGTTACCAAATATGTGCTGCAACTATACGAGTGAATAGTTAGTCACCGTTTGTGTTTTTTGCGTTTAAAATGTTTAGAATCAAGAACGTAGAATTCCGTGAGTAGCCTAATTCTCTCATTTAAAGCAGGAACAAACTCCCCACTCCCATCCCTCATTTGCACCATCAGGGGCAGAACTTTTTTTCAAGAACACGTGTAGCCCTGGGGGTTGTCGGCAGGGCTGCTCTGTGCATGTGTAAACGGGCTGTCAATATATTGACTGAACAAACGCTCACGTTGAGATAAATAATCCAACTGGTGCATTTTTACACAATGAATCTCAAACAGCAAGCACTGAAAGAGGAAGTGGTGGGATCGGAGAAGAGTCCTTGGGCAAGGCTCCATACCACAAGTTCAGGCCCAAGTACAAGTCCTTTAGCAAGAACCAGCTTTAGCTATGTGTTTTAGGATCATTGAACGGTGACATCTAGTGCACTGTGCCTTGATCTGATTGAGTGGATGATGAGGATTGTAGTTTGGGATTGTAAATGTTGACATCAGTCTGTGTCAGTATCATCCCATAAGTCCTTAGGGGTACTCGGTGCATAGCCTGAAGGGATTTTATGAGATACCCTGGGAATCCAAATGCTCATAGTCCTTAGAGAGGACACTTCTCGTAAGTAAAAGGCTTCTTGGTTAGCTTGAGTTGGAAAGGGCTGAAAAAAAATCCTCACAAAGGAGACAAAGCACAAACAAAATGGCAAATACAAACAAAAGTATCAACTCGACTGAAAGCAGCGTTCCATAAATTTCTGGCACTGCCCACAAGTAGCAGCAAGTAACTTTGCATGTAGATGTCTAGAGACACGGAACTATGTTCAGAAATGTGGAAAAATTCTTCAGAATCTACTCCTCACTGCTTGAACCGCTTGAATGAGCTACACAAGTTGCTATGATTCCCTTCAATGGCTTGCCAGCATTAATACTTAGTTATAATATAGATGGTGTGAGTCATGATGTCGCACTAATGGTCTCAATAACTAAAACGGGCTGATACTTTGTCTCATTCATGGTAGCTAGATCCTCATTTTCTGCATATAAAAAAAAGTTTTTTCTTTTTATGAAAGAATAAATATTTTTTACAAAATAATATTTCTGTGTGGGAACATTTGTTTCTGAATCATTTAGGAAGGACGCCAGGAGTTACATACATCTAGATAAACCTAGTGGAGTTATAGAAAGAATCCTTGATGCTAAACAGATTTTTAGATTAAAAACATGTTGAGCAATAGAGACTGTCATTTCAAAGGTGTTGACGGATGAACGAATGAGCTATAATGGAGCTGTACCAGGAAGAAAAGAAAAAAAAAAGTACAATGTTCCTTTAAGGCGTCACTTGCCTTTTGTCTTGCTTCATCTCCAACATGACAAGTTAAACAAGACTATCGATGAGATTTAGAACGAGCCAAATATCTAAGGCCCGGTTCAACTATTTCTAGGTATCTTCTCTGTAAACAAAGAAACCCGTCGCGTCTCATAAAGCAGCGTTGCGCACATTGTGCTGTATGTCAACAGTCCTAAGATCTCATGCCATTTTTCATGTTCGGTCTCAAAGGGCCTTTATGAGAGGATGATGTAAGAGAACGTGGGACTGGGCTTTTAGACCGATTGTCCTCTGAAGGGGAACTTTTCCCCCACATTAAACATGTGAGAAAGCCGGTCCCGGTCATTGTTCGTCTGTACTGTTCCTCCCTGTTTAAAGGACGGGGCTGAGTAGGTTACAGGTGAAGGTACAGGTGACCCCGGGTATGACGCAACAATCATCTGCTGGTTCTCACCTTTGCACCTTTCACAAGGAATTGTATAATCAACTTAAATTTACTCTGTTGGCTTTATGATTTCCTGCTTTGTTTATTATTTTGCGCATGTCTCCCAAATAATTACTGAATGTATTATGTTTTTTTAGGGGGGGGCGGGGGGGACCTTTTGAGCTTCTACGGTGTTGATGCTCATTATTATAGGGAGTAATTATAAATCTTGAGGTAGCTCTTACGACAGATGTGTCATTAAAATTTTCTAATTGCTCTATTATATGGCTTTATTCATCAACTTTTTGAAGAAAAAACTTTATAAAAGTATATCCTTACCTCAAACTTTGTAAAGAGTGTATATACCATTATGAGTGTTAAGGGTTAAATATGATTCTGTACTAGACTGTCATCTGTGAATGCGCGATGACTATTGGATCTGCCAAACTAGTTGGACATAACAATTCCAGTTATTTTTCTAATGCAATGTGTCACGCTCTATAGAAACCAGAAGTACAAAAGTCAACAAGGCAAGTTTTACAACATTTCTTTTCCCTTTTGTCTTTTTCCCTCATAACATAACACGCATAGAAATAGATAGAACAGTTCCGCATGGCACACCCACGATGTTCTTAGTAACTCAGCACGATAACCCTTTCCACAAAAATAAATGGTTTCATTTCAGGGATATTCTGATCATTGCTTTCTTAATAAGATTTATGAGCAGCTCTAATAACTTCTCATTTGTTTTACCAGCAGCAGTCAGAGGACTCTAAGTTCAGAGCATCTGGGAAGAATCCTGATAAGCAGGCCAAGCTTAAACTCATTCAGATTTCTTTGTTTGTTTGTTTGTTTGTTTGTTTGGTTGGTTGGTTGGTTGGTTTTCGTATGCGTGTTGTACTAAACTGTTCATTTCTTTGCAGCTTCATTCCACTTAACATTTTGTTCTGTTGCATTCTGCTGCAAAAACAGTGTCGCAACACTTGATGCAGAGCTGACTCAGCAAAATTAAATGGACATCTCCGTCTTTTGTTGATTTTCTTTTACGCCTGGGTTTGCTCTATCTGGCAGAAACTGTGTTTCTTTCCGAGGTGGTTTTTAGGAATAACTTCTAGCTTCAGTCTGTTGCTTGGCAGCAATGTGACTTTCCGAAACCGACTGCGTTTGCTGCTTAACAAAAAGGTGTGCCACAAACCTCCCAATGTTTCCTTCACAAGAACTTTAAAGAAAAGAAAAATAATCCTTTTCATATAAAGGCTATCATACCTTAGTATCATCATAACGTTAGGCAAGAGCTCACAGTGACGAGAGGACAAAAGCAGATGACTAACAGGCAGATTTGACCCAACCAAAGACGGCACAAAACCTAAAATCACAAATATTTAAACCCCCAACCCCTTAGGAAACATCATGGGGAGCAACACAGCTAACTGAGGAAGAATCGAGGTGTTGTAGTGATTGAGTTGAAGTCCTGACCCTCAGCCGGTCGGAAATTTCGTGGTCATTGCTGCTTAAGGGGATTCTAAGAGTAGTTCTGGACAGCGAACTGTAGCTGAATCCATCTCGAATTAGAATTGAAGGCACAAGTGTTTGCACACAACAATATTTAATCAAATGCTTTTGGCAGCTTGTCCGGAAACAGTACATCAGACACATCAACCAAGGCAAACATGTCAGACCTGTTACCTTTGTGGTGTATTTACCTTAAGTTCTTATGAAGAGACAAAAGGAAAATGGGCAGCAGAGCATCGTGGGTGGGGACAGGCTCACGGAGTGAGGTATTTAACGCCTGAGACCTGGAGAAGGAAGTGGATGCTCAAGATGGCTCTGCAACAGCTTCTTTGTGGGCTTGCTGGGATCCTTCTGCTCTGCAATGGTGAGGCAGAATATTTTGTGCTCCTGTACAGGATGAAATGATTTGTTGTGGCTGTGAATCATAGATGGAAGTTGTTCTTATCTGCTAATCCGATATGATTTGTTAATATGTTTATTTTTCCCTGTTTCATTTTTCAGGTTGTCATTCACAGCAACCAGGTCAGTGTCAAATAACAACCGTCATACGAGTTTTCAACTTTTACTAGTTGGCACATTGTCCACAGTGAAAGATAATCTCTTTGATACGCCTTAGTACAAAAGAACTGGCTCCGTGATATTGTTGTTTATTTGAAATTATGAGTCACACTCATCTTTTATGCTCCAAGACTCTGAGGGAATTGTACTTTTACCTCTTTTTTTTCAACGTTTTCAACCTGTTGTGTATTTATTATGCAATTAAAAGTTTGTAATTAATTCAGCTTTTAAAGACAAATACAAAGTCTGAATACAAACCATCTACCATGGGTCTAGTGGTAAAACTTATTTGGTCCTACTAATCCAATATATCTTGGTGATGGCAAAAATGCACACCACAAAAAAATTGGAATAAAAAAAAAACCTTGTGTCTCAGGAGCTTATTATTCACTTCAACAGTCCTGTTTTTTATGTAAAAAGTCAATTTTGTAAGAATACGATGTGATCCCAAAAGTTTTTCAAGAGACTCTTCATCTGGCTAACAATAGCTTTGCCATTGAGCGATCATATTTCTTCGATTTGTTTCAGTTCATGTGTAGGAAATCACAAAAATGAAGAGTTTTCAACGGTTTTTGTACGTACTTCCATTTTTTCTTGGGTCTCGTCAATTTTCACAGAATGTGGCAGGGTTTCTGTCACCAGCAGGATTGTGGGAGGCCAGGACGCGTCCCCAGGCGAGTGGCCTTGGCAAGCCGTTTTGAAGAAAGATGGCGGCTTCTTCTGCGGAGGGTCCCTGATCACAAACCAATGGGTGCTGACCGCTGCTCACTGCATCTCACCGTGAGGAATGGCCACTTGCATTTTGGGTCCAGGGGACCCAAACCACTGTCGATGCCAGTCGTTTGCTTTTCTTTTAACAGCACGTTTCGTTATAACACAATCTATTACACAAGATCGGAGAGTTTGTTGGAGTGTTTTTAAAGGGATATGAGAACTTGAACTCATTGACTGCCAGCCATTTTCAGAACAGAGAGTCGCTCACTGCCAGAGTTTTTTGAGCATTTTGACTGATTTTTCAAGAGCCACAGAATAGTTTGTGCTATGACTATGTAAACACCGAACACACCAAAAGAAAGAGTAGACTCTCTTCTTTCATCAGGAAAAATAAATTTGTTTCTTCCTTATTCCGTTCTTCTTCGACGTGCGTCTCACAGGCGCCATTTCTCTCATAGCGAACCATTGCGTTTGTTTTTATTTGCTTACAATCTATGCTAATCTCCCATCAAAAGTGGCACAGCTACCTAGAGGGTAAATTTGTTGGTGCATACTCTGTCTGGAAGCCGATATTTACGGAAAAACTTTAGCCGATCGTTCCCCAAGCCACTCGCATTGAAAAACATAAAAGACGTCTATAGACGTCTTTGGCAGCGAACGGTTGGATTTGAATTGACGTCTATAGACGTCTTTGGCAGCGAATGAGTTAAGGGGCCTCTCATGCACTATTACTCCTTCTGCCACCACGGGCAGATGTCACTGGTACAGATGTGGATGCATAGGGCACATGAAGGCTCAGTTGGGAAAAGTGAAACAGCAAAATCCCAAGTCAAACCTCTGGTCTCAACCAATGACATTCTGTTGATGAATGTTAGCGAAAAAGGTCACAAAAACTTTTTTTTTTTTCCAACAACTGCTCTTTACAGCCTGTTATTATCTGACCTGCCGATGATTCCATTGCAAAGAACAGAGGTTGACAAAAGAGTTTTGTAGAAGATGAGATGTTAACCTTCCTCTTGTGTTAGGGTAGGCCCCGACCTGTTTGTTAGGTTTACCACTAGAGGGAAACACAAGAACAATGTTAACCTCAAACCTACACATGCTTATGATACAGCCACTAAAGGTAAATTCAACTGTTGATGATGTCTGGTTAACTTCTATTCTTTCTTTTTTTTTCCATCCATCTAGTTTGGACCTTTCCAATGTAGACGTTCATCTAGGCGTCATCAGTCGAACAGGTCCCAACCCCAATGAAATGACCCGATCCCTTGAGGACATCATCTGCCATCCTCAGTACGACCCGGACACTACGGACAACGACATCTGTCTGCTGAAGCTCTCATCTCCGGTCAATTACACCGACTACGTGCGGCCGGTCTGCCTGGCCGCGGGGAACAGCACGTTCTACGACGAGGTTCTCAGCTGGGTCACCGGATTCGGCACTACTGGTAAGCCGAACCGCACATCTTTTTCTCTCTTAGTGAGGAACAGCTGGAAAATTCCACGCGAATGTCTGTGTTTTGAAAACCTCTCCTTCAGGTTCAGGGTCACAACCCGAGATTCTGCAGGAGGTCCGCGTTCCCATAGTGGGGAACAACAGGTGCGGATGCTACTACAAAGAGTTCAACAAAATCACGAAGAACATGTTGTGTGCTGGATTCACAAGCGGAGGGAAGGATTCCTGTCAGGTGACTACCACTTTTTAGGCTTTGTTATTGTGAAAAGCCCCTTTAAAAAATGTTTACAAACTGCTTACCTTCTCTCAAAGGGAATTTTTTTTAAGAAACCAGCAGTAAAATCAATAAATCGATAAAGGAAACAAAAGTACGTTAGGCCAGACATGCCAAATTGTAAATCCAGCAAAATTAAACAAGTGACAAATTCTCATCTACACATCTACACGTTTAGCATTAGAAGATGCAACAGCAAAGCTGAGAGCCATACATCAGCCAAACTTTTTTCAGCTTGTGAAATTCACTGTCCTTTGACTAGAACATCCCCTCCAGATGTGCATTTAGGTATCTCCTCCATAAAGATGACTCTAAACCTTGATTTCTTGGCTAACACTAGCCAGAAAAAGGAGCATTTATCCAAAACTACCTGAGCTGGAAAGCAATTTACCAAATGGGAACATTAGCGTACCTTTCAGGGCTTTTTTTTATTTTTCAAAAAAGTAAAAAAAAGTTCCTCAGGATACATAATTCTATGACTATTTTGCCGCTATTTTTGACACCCGAGTTTTTATCTCTGCCAGGTCACCAATATCAAAAATTTCCAATCTTCGGAACATCACTTTAAATAACAAATAAAGAAGATATAAAGATGGGAGAGCTGACTGAATAATTGAGAAACCCTTTAACAGAGTTCCTCTTTTGTTCAGGGGGACTCTGGCGGACCGCTGGTGGTCAGGAACGACTCGGCCTGGGTGCAGGGGGGCATTGTGAGTTTCGGGGTAGGCTGCGCCCTCCCCGAGAGACCTGGAGTCTACGCCCGCGTGTCCCAGTACCAGAAATGGATCAGCGACACGGTCACCGGCATGAAACCGGGATTTGTTGAATACCGCTCTTCTGGCTACGACATGGATGCATTTTTTGCGTGTTCAACCCCAAGGCCTCCCTATTCCACTCGCCCTCCCTATCCTAGTCCCACTCCCACTGACGACAGTATATTTGGAAGTGGGGCAAACCTCGGCCACTTCTCTTACTTTGCCTCTCTCTCTCTCCTGGCTCTGCTGCTCCAAGTCTTTGCTTGAATCGGTGCGGCACATTTAAATTCCAACGCCGACGCGCTCAAGTCAATTCTTTCCTATTTACATTCTGTCCTTTCACGCTGCTCCACTGAGATTTAGAGGAGCGTACTCGACCAGTCACTTTCTTTAAAGAAAACAAATAGAGAAAGTCATACCATCGCAGAAAAAAGTGAAGTCTCAAACATGAACTTCCTTTTCGAACACAAACGAATGTTTGGAATAAGTGGAGCATCACAAAAATAAGTTGATTCTAATCTTAAAAAAAACTCTTCAATTTGAAAATGTACTTAAACGAATTAGTTGGTGTAAAGAGATCATGTGATAACAGCTGATCTGCTGTCTGAATATCATGAATCTTTTGTTTTGTTTTTTTAAATCGAGTTAAATGAAGGATTTGGGGGTTTGGGGTATTTCTGATATAAAAAGTTCCACAAACTGGGTCATTTGTCTTTTTCTCTCTTTTTAAAAACCAGTTATGTCTTTCACATGCACTAATCAATACACACACACACAACTCACACTTTAAGAACACAGGTATTCATAACTGTTATTCAGCCTAACTTCAGGCTATCCCTCCTGGAAATGAGCAGCGTGTAGTCTGGAATACACACATCTAACGTAAACTGCACTTGAATAAGTGTAAAAAATACAACTTAAGTGTAGAAAAAAAATACAAATAAAATAAAAATCGGAAATGGGGGGGTTAAGGTCCTGACATTCTGTATAATTGGTAACCATTTTTTATCAAA
>JABUIW010000018.1:2280373-2311208 GCA_013363375.1 Menidia beryllina | reverse complement strand
ACATACATACATACATACATACATACATACATACATACATACATACACTGAGACCTGTTTATCCAATATAAATCCAAGTGAAGTGAAAGTGTTTGCAAGTGTTTGCTTCCAAACAGTTTCTGCAGTTTTTTACAAATCGCTACAGGCTGGAGGCTTGATCGTAACCACGCAGTCTGCTTTGTGTAGATGAGTGTCAGCTTGCTGAAGCAAGTACATATCACAGTCCCTGGTCTGCACAGGTCTTCCAGACCCTGGGACTGCTGTCATCTGCACGTCCGACCTTGTTCTGGCTCTGTTTTAAAAGTCTCTTCTTCACTGGACTGTAGGAGACATACAGTCTCAAGGGGGCAGCAGAGGCTGTCTCATTGTGTCCACAGGGGGCAATCTCTATGAGGGTTGTGTTTACATCCATGGCTTAGATAAAGTGTGGCATTATGGAGGCGTGACAGAGAGGATGTAGGCAAAGATAGGGTGTGAGGTCTTTAATGGTGGGGGTTGAAAATAACCATCAAAGTAACTTAAAGGCGATGTCTGTGCATTAAATTCAGATCGAATACAAGTACAGTGGTCTCTAAAAAAAGAAAGGTGACAGAAAATGCACGTATTTCTATCAGTTTGGTATCTGATTCTCTTAACCAGCAGACATCTACCTAAGGAGTCAGGCCTGATTCTTAGGGAAGCAAAGTTGACAGTCATCCCAGGAAGCGTCAACACAAATGCTCATTTTCACCATCTAAAACTTGTGACAATGTATCAGATGCCACAAAAGCTAAAGCAAATGCCAGGTGGACTTCAGGTCTGTTTTCCAAGTTGGGCGTTTTTTCTGTAAAAAGGAGTTATAAGCAATCCAATAAGCCTGACACATCTCCAGATGTGCTCAGCCTTTAGCTATGGATGTTTTTGGATGTTGTTCAGCCGAGAAAACAGCCAAAATTAAAGTCATGTACAAGTTGCACAGATAGAATTCCATGATGATCTCAGTTAACCTGCTATCAAAATACCTGAGATTTTAGTAGTTTGAGAAGTTGATTTAATTAGCAGTGAGCTTAGCTTGCCCCAGAAATCTTAAGGGTTTTGACCACAGCTCAAGAAGAAAAAAACAGCAGTATACCCAAACAGTTTAAATAACAATAAAGAAATAGAATTAAGTTAAAAAAAAACAGCTAAACATCCACATGTGGTGGGGAATGAATATTGGCCAGAGTTGTATTTCTAGTAGTTGCATATGCCTGTCATTGTGTGTGGCGGCCAGCGCATGCATTCGTGTAATTCCATTACGCAATCACACAGATCTGAAATTACTTTTAAATTGTTTTAGATGATCGTGTTGAGCAACAGGCTCACTGATACAAAGAGAGTCATTTCCTGAAGTGGAGGGGAAAGAGCACAGCGGGCCTACTGGGGCCCACAACTCCGAGTTACTGCAGCAACAGTTTGGATAATAAATAGTCATAGAATTCTTAATGACGTGCGTGCACCCGGCGGGCAGGACTGGAATGGACAGTGGGGGATGCTGGCAGATATTGTCAGAATTAGGGATCTGATTCTTGTCTGAGACATAGGAAATGAGGCCATGAAGTGTTTGAGTCTTATTGAGAGAAATAGGGAAACATTAGATTAATGCAGTCTGACCCTCCCTACATAACTTCCCTGAAGTTATGTAATTTCTTGCTTAACCGTCTAAAGGCCGTATTTCCTCTTGAGGAGAGGGTATGTTTAATCCCAAACAAAAACACAGACTCCCCCATTTACTGTATCTTAACAGGATATTGAGTGCGGTGGGATCTGGCATCACCTGAAGACTACTGAGATATATCGCTGCTCATCAGTCCTTCTTCCCCTCCCCGGCTGGCTCGTCCAGGCCGAAAAGTTTTCACGTGAAAGAAACCTCTGCCAGATTGTTCTCTGCGTCTCCATCAGAGCTGCGAGGAATACTTGAATCATTTGTCAGACTGGTTGTAGCTGCTGAGACGTCCAAAAGGGTGGAGTTTGGATGCTCCACCCTTGGAGGGTCATGGAGGTAGTATTTCACAGAGTTACCCAAAACCAATCAGACTGCACGGGCTGCCAGAATAGCCATTTGTGGAATGCACAAATTGAGGATCTAAATCTCTCTGCAGATTTTTTTTTCTCTGTCTCAAGCTCTTTTTCTTCCCTCTTTACTGAAGTCTAAAGGGAACCGTTGTGCAGTTTACTCACATACAGTAACCGGATACGAGAGATTCTGGAGACTTGTGACCTTTAATAATTCAGTTGTTGAACATTAATCACAACATACGACACAACGCTGGCCAGTAATGAATAATTCTATTGTCCTTATATGGAAATAATCTGGGGTTGTACGGTGGTGTGGTGGTTAGCATCATCGGCTCACAGCATGAGGGTTACCAGCTCAAATCAGCTTATCTGTAAGTTAATTCAGAAAGAACTGTCAAGCTCTGCTTAAGTTGGACAACTCGTGGAATGTTTGAAGCATTCCCAAAAGAAACAATTAAATCCTATTTGCAGGTTTTTATCATTTTCTCCAAGACTGCGAGATAAGCCTTTTTAACTTGACCTAATATGAAGTTACTGAGTTCAAAGCAAACACAAGGAACTTGTGCCACAAAAAATGGAGATGGAAGCAACTAAGAGTTGCTTCCATCTCCTCAGCTGCCATCCCTGGATTCTCTTTCCTCTTTTCCTGGTTAGGCTTGTAACGACCATACTAACTTTCACATTTTGACCCCCAGCTGATAAGAGCTCTATCCTAGTGTTACAGTTACTCCTCATTTAAACTCTAGCAGACTAGATACTGGGAGCTATATCTTTCCCATGTAGTGGGAAAACATCGAGAAACACCTGGCAACTTCCCGAACGTAAAAGCTAAATGACCTTTCCTTTTTCTCTGCAGCAGATAATGGAATCTCATTCACAGACATCGGACACATCAACCAAGGAAACTCCTCACTGACTCTTCCCTAATTATTGGAATTTTCTATCCTATAATTTTCTATCCTTTACATGTCAAAGCTCTGCAAAGTTAAATTATATTCCAGGGTCATCACCAAAGGGGGTTACTCCATCCAAAAGAAAACACTGTTGCTGTGACAGCCAGATGAAACGGCTCGTTTGTCCTTTCGGCTCCTCTTCCTTTTCCAGATGCTATCACTACAAAGCAAATTTGCCTAAATCTGATTAGAGGCTGGTTTGGCAGGGCTTTCCGGAATTTTTTTTTTTCCCTAACAAAGATAGTGACTGCTACTGTCAGATCTGAAAATGTCATTTTCCAGGACACTTTCAGGGGATTTGTTGTGTAAACCTTCCCTCTTTCTGGTCGTCGGTGCATTTATTTAGGTGTCTGAGGTCACCGGCAAATGCAAAACCCTACAGCACAACCTTGGTATGTACTTTTAGTTTCAATTTGTTGGAAAGCCTCAACCTCTATGAGAGAAATGTAAGTATCCGAGAAAAAGTTCCTCTGCCTTTAAGTGAATATGATGCATTCATAATCTTAGAAGCTTTTGCTGTCAATTTCTGAAGGACAAGTTTGATATCTGAATGATTTATAGAGGAAAGCTTTGTTCCAGAGCCTACAGGTGACAGCTTTGAATGATTCATGTTAGTTTTTGCTTGTACTTGAAAAGAGAAGAAAGACGTTTTTAATTTTACTACGAAACAACATCTAAAACATGAGTTGAAATTTATTTTTTGTTTTTATTCCCTCCAAAAAAAAACCCAAAAAGGGTCAGTCATATTTGTCCACTGCTCTTTCATCTCAGTGATGATATTAAAGGGTTAAATAGCGTTAAGAATTGGAGCATTTCCTGCACCATGAGCCCATCATTGGGCTGTTGCTTTGCAATAAACTGAGTGATGGTACAATTGAATGGTAGCATCATTCCACTCTGCATTTGGTTTGGTTGTTTAACCAGTTTAAACGGAGCAAAGCGGTCAAGCGTGCAGAGTAATTCACATCAGCCTGTTCCTCATTCTCTCTCCAATAGAAATCCCCTACCCAGTACACAAACGCACACACTTGATGCACAGGAAGTGAGTAGGGCTTGTGAACGTGAACTTCTCTGCCGAACCCTTTTCTTCGACTTTATCCGCAACTGGAGACAGCACAGCCCCAACTGTCACCACGGTAAGTTTTTCTACTCAGGGCAAGCATAGGCCAACCTTTCCTTGCTTTAAAATGTTGCGTTGCCTTCGTCTAGCTGTTGGTTTTAATCCCCGGAAGATGGATGTCCTGATTCCGCCTGTCTCTACAAATACTGTTATAAATCAAATGCTGCCTTTTGATCTGTTTTATTTAATATATATCTTGCAAAAGGAGGCATATTTGCCTCCTTTCGGTTTGACGCGTTTTACATATTTTTCACCTGAATGCTCTCTGTAAACCTGTCATACCTACTTGCCTTGAGGAAAACGAAGGTTTTACGGAATGTTTTCTCTGGATCTGCTCCCATCACATCAAACACTGGAAATGGGAAAAATAAACCCACAGTGAAAGGTCATCTCAAACGTCTGTGCAGAGGGCTAACGTAAGCAAAGGCTGTGGCTCTGCATCGTGGTGGACGTTTCGGTGGATGTGTTGGAGTGATAAATGTATTAGCTGCCTTCAGAACCAACACACTGTTAGTGGGGTGTGTGATGGGGTTGGAACCATCCTCATCTCCCCCCAATGCTTCTTTGCCGGCTCTATCTCCAAGTAACAACGCCAAGAGAAAACATTCTTTGTTTTAACTGCAATTTGTTCCACATCTGCGCCTCATTCTTTATCTAGTCCGCTCTCAGCTCTGTCTATTTTGGGCACAGGCTATGAAAACGACCAAATAAGCAACAGGATATTAATGTGAAGCACCTCATAAATGTCTGAAACGTGGACACCAGCGGACTCGAGTAAAGTGGTGAAAATAGAAATCGTGCTGATTCTCAAACCGTCTTTCAGTTCAGTGTTATGAAGGTGGGAACAGGAAGTTGTGTTTGGGGGAGATAAAAACAGTGGATGGAATAAGTTACTTCCCATTTGTGAACCACGTTCATACAGTAATAGCAGCTTTTCCACTACTACCCACTCTTTGTACCGGCTCTTAGTGGGATTTTTGCAATTCCACTCGGGGCTGGCCCCTCTACACATTTACAACTTTAGAACCTATGCGGTCTGGGTTCCACCAGGGCTGAGTAAGGCTGATGGAACAAACATCCAATTTCATTATATGTAAATACGTATACACACACACACATATATGTGTACATACAAATATCAATGCATATAGTTGCCCTGATGTCAGCTGTGTATTGGCTATTGATTCATTCTCTAACACACAGTTGGCTGATAAATTCTTAGATTGAAGCAAGCAAATATTATCCAAGCCTTGGCCATTACTGAAACAGGATGTTTTCAGATGCAAGACATGCAAGAAATTCATCAAAATTGGACTGAAGCAGCTCAATCTAACATTGAATTGCTGATAGTTGTACAAGCTAGACAAAGATGAATCGTTTGCGTGAGCTGGGCTCTCTAGACTTAGCCAATTTCATGTCACGTCATTTGGTGTATGTACGTGTAGGGTTTGGGGCCTGCTTTCGATATCCTCATTTCATTAAAGCACAAAGTAATCTAAGCGTTTTGGAGTGGAGGCTTATAATTCTGTGAAGCATGCATTTTTCCTCCCTGCCAAAAGTGAGATGAGAAAATCAATACCTCATGTCTGTATAGCAAAGAAATAGAATTGCAAGAATGACCCAAAAGCCTCCAAAGGACTGTGTAGAGCAGCAATACCTGCATTACCTCATGCATTTTCTATTAATGATAAAGTAGGAAATTCCTTTTCTTTTGGTGTTCATTTGTATTTTTAAGGTACAGTTCTGAAAAAAACTTCTGAGGGTGTATGAAAACTAGGGCTTATGAATTATCGTCTGAGAGAGTTTCTTACAGATGATGCAGGAAAAAAACGAAAAGAAAATCTCAATTAAGTTAAGAAAAATTAATAACTTTATACTGTTCTATAATTTATCTGGTTTTCCGGGCAACGTTTGCTTTATTTCATTCCGGCTTTGCCAGCCTGACATGAAGATGTTCAAACCGAACTCGGCCTACATCAAGTGCAGATGTTGAAGCTTAAGAAAGCGATCGGCCGCTACAGTTGAAGCCAGCTGAGCTCTCCGAGCCGAGCCTCAACTGCTCTCCACTTCCTGCTTGTCACATCCTGCCTGGCTGACAGCTCATAAAGTGACAGGCTGCGGTGAAGACCTTAATCTCCCGTCTCATCTCTGGCTACAGGGGGGAACTTTCTGTTCTCTCTGTCCCTTTATTCTTCTTCCAGCTTTGCATAAATCCTGAGAGCTCTCTCTCCCTCTCTCGCTCTCTTTTCTTATTCCTAAAATTTGTAGCTTATCAGTTTCTGCTCTAATCTGAAACAGGCGTGGAATTTGGGAATATTTATGGAGCAGAGACTGAGAGAAAGTGCTGTACCATTTAAGGGAAATATTCAAATCCTGCCTGGCTTTAGCTGATCTTGTTGGCGATGCCTATTCTCATAAAAATACGAAAACTAACTAATTACCTGAGGGGAGGCAGTTTTTTTATTCCATTTGGTCAACTTTCTACGCTTACTTTTACCAGGTCTTGTCTCACGCTAAATATTTTTTCTCTTGTCCTCACAGGATCCGATGCAGGCCGTAAATTCAGATTCCTGGATTCCGCTTGGCGAGAGAAGCCTCGAGGAGTTTGCCCAAAATATGGCAGCGGGCATAATTCAGTCGTTTCAAAACCAACTGGAAAAGGTAGAGCCCGAGCAGCCCAGCCCTGATGAAGGCCGTCGGGTGTTGGCCGAGGCCTTGGCATCTGCAGTAATAGAGACGGCTCTGAGGGAAGTGAGCGTGGTTCACGCCTGGGGCTCAGACAGTTCAGCGGGAGAGGGTTTAAAGTCCCATCGCCAAAAGGCTGAAAAACTGTATTTCGTGGATAAATCTGGGGAAGACGAAGGAGGGGACTTGTTGGATTCCGTTCAAGAAACCCAGACAGGCGTGGAGGTTCAGGCCTACCATCCACCTCTGTCCCAGTCGGGGCTGCCCATAGCTGGATCCCTCGACTACCCCGACGCCCCGCCGACCACCCCTCTGCTCCCGGAGCTGGAGAGGAGCCGGCACAGCTTCGCCCGAAAGCTGAAGGGGGGGCTGGCAAAGGTTTTCCTGCCCTCTCCTCCGCCCCCGACACCGAAGGACGGAGAGGACAACTCGGACGGCACGACTGCCGACCCTCAGCTGGAGCTGATGGAGCTCTTGATGCATTCACTGACCACAGACGACTTGGCTGGGGACGGTTCGGACGTGGCCTCTCAGCCCAGAGCCGGTATGGAGGCTTTTGCAGAGGCTCTGTCCTGTGACATCATGGACTGGGCCTTGGCTGTCAAAACCAGAGATACGACCACAGATCAGAGCGATATTCATCGACTGGCGCAGCAACTTGCTGAGACCATTATCTCCTCCTCTCTCGATAAAGCCAAAATGCTCGACTAGCATTTCAATGTCAAATCATACCGACCAAAAGTACTTTTAAAACTAGCTTCTGATCCAGTTTGGCTAAAAGCTCCACATGTTGCTGTGGCGATAATGGCTTCAGTCAAAGATGGATGTGTAGTTCTGGACTGTGTCACTGCCTACTGAAAACAACAATAAGCGAATGTGTCCTTTAGATGGCAGCACAGGAGAAATAGTCCTGCTTTGAGCAGGGCGCCAGTATAATTGTCTTTTTTAAAATATATGCTCTCTGTATATATAAATGATTTGTACTTAGTTATTTGTGTGTGTGTGTCATGTCTGATTCACTGATAGGTTTTGCTTCTTTTCAAGAATAACTACAGCAAAGACATATTACATCCAGTAGTCAGATCCAACTGGAAGATAGGAAGAAACTGCACTTCAGTTATTTTGTTAATAATTATCCATCACAACAAAAACAGAATTACAATCGAGTTACATGTTTTTTTGGAAGCGATTGCCCTCCTCGGGGCAACCTCTTCCAAACAGGCTCTCTATCTTCATGAATAAAGCATTGTTCTTCCGTCCGCTTAACCGAGCTGAATATTGGCATGTTGGATGAACTCTTTGTTCTGGCTCAAAGAAAACTCATCTGAATACACACTTGCATGTTTATGTCCAATCTGGATGGAGGAAAAGCCACAAATTTTAACCAAAGAGAATTATATGACTCTGTAAATAAAAAACAAAAATCCCAGAAAGAAAGCGCTCTTGAAGGCCTTAGCCGAGGCTTTAAAGAGCAGTTTCCAGTCTAGTTTTTCGTTATCTTTCATGCTTTTGTCCTTTTGTCTGTCACTCGATCCGGTGTGCACACGTCAAATTGGCTTTTGGGACGCAGACTGTTCTTCTCTCTTTTATGCTTGGATTTGTGTTGGAGCGCACAAAAACACAAACAGATGTGCAAATAGTACAAAGTGCGTTTTTGCGCCAGTGCCTAAGAACTCAGCTCAAAACAAAGTGTGTGTCTGTGGACCCCTGACGGCCTAATGGAAGTGGCACAGAAGCAAACTAAGGAAGAGTTAAACGACACACTCCCATATACTGGGTGTACAGTCTAGTTCAGTGCAAGCCCACCATTAACATTTAGAATCAAATATAATCTGGGTCCAAATTTAATCGTAAGAAATAGTCCACGAAACATTTACTGTGCAAATGTAGCTCAAATAATCCCACATGTGCTGTCTCTCAGTGTTGCAAATAGAAATTTTGCTGCAGTTATAAATTGGGCTTTTATTAGAGCAGAGCGACACACCGAAAATGCTGTAAGTCCTCATAGCCAATCACAGCATAAGATGCTTTTCCCCACTGGACAAAAGAAAAATACAAATGTCATAGCAGGCATAGATTTAATGGAAATGTTGCTGTATTAACATACAGTTATGCCGAACTCTTTTTATACAAAACAAATATATAAATTTGAGCAATTGTGGAGTATTTAGGTAAATGTGAGTCCAGTTCTGTGTGTACTGACTGTGTGTGATCGATTTGACCCCCTGACTGTTTTGTTTGGGTTTGCCAGTCTGGCGTTAAGAAAAACAACTGTGGTCGTATTGACAAGTTCACATGTCATTTCAGAGTCTGGTAGAATGAACACGTCAACATTTACACTTAATGACTAATCAACTGGAATGTGTGTTCCAGTTTGAGTGGCAGGCTTTGTTGCTCACACTGGCATAAACAGGTCATGTTTTTCTTTTCTTTTTTCTTTACAGAGGCCTAAAGTCAATATGAATGTGGATTAAGATAAAGAATGAGACAAATACAGGCATGTTTAATACCAGCATTTCAAACCTGCCTTTGCAAGCTTTAGTAACTTTAATGACAAAACACTTTTGTCTACTTTGTTTGTCACAGCAGTTTGTTTCTCTACAACTTTGGATAAGAGGCACGCACAACACGAAATGCAATATCAAGACCAAATCTGCTCAGGCTGACTTTAAGCCAGACAAGATCTTGCAATTTAAAAAAAAAGAGCCCTTTGGCTGATCACAAGCAAAATTTGTTTTCATTTTACTGTAGATTTTCTTGTCAAGTTGTAGAAATACATCCTTTTGATTTTCCTTTAAACAGTTTCAAATTTGGTTCCCATAAATATGGAAGCTTGCAAAAAGATACAACTATAGAAATTGTGTTGCTCTACTTTTAAGAATAAATGGAACAAAAGAAAAGAATCTTAAAATCACTGAGGACTCAATTAGTCTGACAACATTCCATCCTTTCTCAGAAAGACCAAACCTCTTTTAGATGTTCCTTTTACACCCATCATGACACCCTCACCTGTCAGCAGTTAATCTGCTGACTGTTTAACCTTCCGGAGTCCTATTATTTTAGTAAACACTTGAGTTTTTCTTTGACCTTCTTTCCGCCTTTTTTGTTTAGGTTTGTTTTTCTATGTGTGTGTGTTTATGTATGTTTCTGGCCAGAGCTGGCCCATGGGGCCCTGAGCAAAATTAGATTTTTGAATCCCTCTGTTTTGTGAAAATGATACTGATTATATGATTGGCAAACTTGCAACAAAATCTTTTAATTATCATTTGGCTAAATCAGAGGTGGGAGGAAGCAAACTCCACACAGAAAGGAGACAAGTCCAGAGACATTCGAATGGGGCTCTTTTTCATCTCCATACAGCTGTCAAAAAAGTGCGTGTTCTCCATTGTTGGTGCCAGATGCCCACAGGAGTGGATGATCATGCTCCTTTAACTATCCAGTGAGCACTTCTGGTGGCATATACTCCCAAGCCTTTACTTGCATTCAGATTCTTACAGGTTTCCAGGTTTCTTTGCAGTGTTGATAATATGAGCCACATGCATCTAAAAAGAGAGAAGTCACTGACTCGGCTACATTATGCGATAGTCCCACAGCTCCGATATATAATACGTCATGGAGTACTCATTTCAAGCTTTTACCAGGAGACACTGACTGACAGACACAGTGAGAAACTTACACACTCACACAACTCACACGCACATCGATAAGGTGTTGGTGGGACAGCTGTGGTGTCAGAGGAGTGCACATCTGGAGAAATGCTTGTGTTGTCAAGAGGTTGGCTGCCAGTGCGAGTGGGACTGAGAGAAGTGATGGAAAAAAAGAGTCATGATTACACACAGAGGATGAATAGTTGGAGGACTACATGCTACAGTGGGAGGTAAATGACAGAAATACTAAATCTTGGCTTTTTTGTCCCCCCTGTGAAGGCCAGACGCACCTGGATGAAACCATAGCACACATCTGGAAAATCACCAAGTATCACCATGACAAGTATGATTCAAGGATTTGAAATGAAATGCAATCTATTGCGAGTTTGCAAAATGAAATCCAACAGGTTGAACAAGGGCATACATCTAAACGCCCTATAGTTTAAAACATCTCAGCTCAAGCAACTCAGCAACAAAAAAAGGAACTTTGCCCTTCACATTACAGTCAAAACATCAAAATGGACGAGAAACGTAAAATTAACTTCTACCCTAATACTGAACATGTGGAAACTACAGCATTCAT
This sequence comes from Menidia beryllina, assembly GCA_013363375.1. NCBI lineage: Eukaryota > Metazoa > Chordata > Actinopteri > Atheriniformes > Atherinopsidae > Menidia > Menidia beryllina. The sequence goes on along the minus strand of JABUIW010000018.1, from coordinate 2,300,183 downwards.
CTGGTAACCTTGTTACCGAGACGCCGAAGGAGGGCCTTCTACAGTGCCTTGGTCGTATGGAACCGCAAAAGAGATTTACTTCCTATGAAAATATTTGTGTTCGTATGCAGTTTTTTCACGACAGCCTTCATAACTCTCAAAGTTAAGTGGATCAAAGTATCACAAAGTTGTATGCTGGACTGTGAGACGGAGTTCTTCTTCAGCCTAACCACACACATGTTTTGTTACATAATCCTCACAGAGACATGGAATGACCGCTAAAGCAAATACATAAACCACTGGAAACAGCCCACAAATGCTTATGAAATTAAGTGTAACAGAGAAAACCCGGTGAACAGTAAACAAATACTCTTTTCATAGTGCTTTGAATGCATTATTCTATCCTTATTGAAAAATAAGAGAAAATCAGCTAATATTTTATGCAAATCTGTCATAATTTCACGCTGGATGATGGTGCTTCTCACCTTATATTGACACTGATAACGGATATCTAAAGCAAGACTCCTCTCTTTGTAAAGGCTTCACATGATTTCTTTTAACCACCCTGATCATTTTGTCAAATTATATAAATACTAAACTCAAACTGAACTGAGACCAAGATTGTGGCATGTGCCCACCAAATGATATAACCATAGAAACCCCCCCCCCAAAAAAAAAAAAGTGTCTTTTTTTTAACCTGGTGTTATTTCCATCTGTATGAGTGGGAGGCAAGAAGAGCTGGTTCTCCGGCCAACTAAGTGCAACAATCAATGTATTTTACGAGTGTATCATTGGCTATTGAATCCAAGTTAGTAAATCAGAGAGCAGCAGGATGAGGGCACCCGCAGAGAGGGGAATGCAGGCTCGGCCTTGATTTTAATGCTGGTAAAACTACGAGCCACACGAGATCGGGTTTTATTTTTCTCCATTGGTCATTCATTGTAACAACTGCAAATTTTGTCTTGTATTGAACAGGGAATAAAGGCATAAAGCCACAGGGCAGATACTTAGGCTGGGCTTGTTAGCCGGATATTTAAAGTCTATGCGTTTAGCATACAATTGAAATACAATACAATTGAAAATTGTAGCATAAACATATAATATCAATATCAACTTTTCAAAGATCTGCTCTTTATATCCTACTAACAGCATCCCACTTCTTGATTGAGGTTTCCCTTCTTTTATACCACTGGAATCTGTCGTGATCAGTTTGAATCCAAAACTAAGCCTTGTTGGAAATTTAGAAGCTAGATTTTGGGCGGACAATCAAGAAAATCCACAGGACTCCCCATCTGGCTCTGGTGTTTATTGGAGGGTGTTTCTGGTTGATGCTGACAGTGGTGAACTTCTCTCTGGCAGGGCGCGTGTTCTGGCAGCACTGGAGCAGAGAAACACTTCAAGTTTGTATCCTGCAGCAAGAGCCAGTGCAACAAAAGTAAAAAGTCAAATCTAAAGCATTTCAGCAACAGCACTACCAGAATGGTTCATTTGATTTTGAATCTCACAGCACAGCATTTCTACGAGGAAGAGGAGAGTTCAGTGCAGGTGGTACATACCGACCCCTTTTCGAAGTATATCGGCCATCTGGCTGTTGGAGGCCTTGAAATATAATCAGGCTATCAAAGAGCTACATCTACAGCCATCTCAGAGCCTTTATAATGGAAAATGTGGGACTCTTCGTGCACTTCTCCTCAAAGAATGTCAGTGATTTTGATTTATCTGTCAATGCATTGGTGTTTCTTTCCATCCCACTTGGCCACCAGGATCTGGACTAAGAGTACGGTTATGGTCAATAGGTCCCAGTAGGAATGCATCGCTTTCACATGTGTTTGCAAAAAAATAGAAAAAAACCTGTGGAAGTTGACTTGGGACACTTTCGCTGGATCTCGGCCACAAAAGCTTTCATACAGCAAAAAAAAAAAAAAAAAGAGCATTTAGGAGTTGTTGGATTGGTGGTTTGAAGGACTTGCTGCTGGGTTTTACAGAAAAAGAGTGCCAGGGGATCATTTAGAATTGAGCGCCCTGTAGTTGAAACCGATAAAAGGCAACATTAAAGACAATGAAGTCGCTGACAATAGAAACCATTTTAAAAAGTGCTCTGCGTTGTGTTTATTTAACAAGGGGTGGAGGCCTGGGTTGACATGCAAGTTTCCCCTTTTTTGTTAGCCGCGCATGCCAAAGAAATCAAGCGTTGCTCGTCACCGGGTGACATCACATATCTTCGCTGACCCCCTGGCCCTGTTGTGCTTTTGTAAGCTTGACTTCAAATATTTGATTGAGGCGGCGGTGATAAACTGGAAGGCGTTGGGTAAATGTTTGCTCTCAAACACTGTAAAGCTCTGTAATTGAGCAAAGACATACACACAAACACGGGAGGTTACAGCTTAGAAAACACATAGATCCACCAGGACAGAGAATTCATTTGGTAAAGCTAAGAATTTGTTTACTATCTTTTTAATTTAACAGCCATTTCACCATATGACATTGTTGTCTAACATGGATATCTTATCCATTTGATCTTTATCTATTTATTTAATATAATAAAGGTAACTTTCACATTAAGTGTTTGAGAGTGGGTGAAGGACATAAGGGATTTCCAGTTAAACATTAGTTAATACTTGGCTTAGGTTTCAGTAAGACTCATGAATAAGATTAAGGATTAAAGATAAGTAGTCATTAACTCATGGTTCATTATAAAGATTTGTGCGTTCAATTGAAAGAATTAATAGAGACGATTAGTTATGTCGCTAAACAATCCCAATGCTTTCAGTTAATGTTATTTTGTGTGCTTTTGTATCTTTTAACATTTGAATCCAATCTGTTCCAGTTCGGTAACTGCACAAAGCAACTTTTGGCTGAACCATTGATTTTTCTATTTGAGCTGCTCTTGTTGATGAATATTTCCTGAAAAGCCATCTTAGTTTACCGGTTCAGACATCTCCCTGGTTCTCTCTGCGGAAGGGGGTTAGACCAATGCTGGTAAAACCAGTCCAGTTACACGAACACGCCAAATAAAGGTGGGTTTTAAACCAGCAGATTATGGTGAAGAAAAACAAGTTTTTAATGGACTCGTTTGGGCCGCGTGCTTAAGAGCTGTCCACAGTTGGACAAAAAGAGTTACTATTTTGAACAGATGGTTTTATTTTCGGGAGAAAGCTCTATAAATCAAGTGGGGCAGTCTTAATCTAAGATGAGTTTCTGTGACTTCCCTCAGTCAGAGTGAGAACCAAAAAGAGAGAAGAGCGCCCTCTGTCACCTCAGCTGAGCTGGACCCTATAACCTCCATTCATCCAGAACAACCACAAAACAGACCCACAAAGAAAGCAAAGAAATATGTCATGCTTGATTTGGACAAGAAAATATATTTTTCTGAGTAAAAAAAAAAAAAAAATCCGCTTTGAGTAAGACAGTCGAGATGACAGATATTTGTGCAGGAACTGTTTGGTTTGAGCTCTGCTCCATAAAAACAGCCGCATCCATCTCCAGCCCGATGGACCTCCTCTGTCACCGGCATGAACCGAGACGTTAGAAATGGATCCAGCCTCTGGACATGTTGGTGGCAAACATGAGCCCCGGAAATGAGGCTTTGCCCCTCTCTCCGGCTGGAGCCCGGGTGACCTTTGCTCAGAGTTTCCTCGCTGCTGAGGTCCTCTGGCTGTATGTGGCATAAGTGCGCCGCGCTCTGAAACCAGAAGTATAATGTGCGGTGTGCGCGAGATAGAGCGCGCGCGCGTGTGTGAGGGCGCATTCCACCGCAGCTCCAGGGTGATGAAGAGGTTAAGCCTGCCCCTCTCCGCTGCGCTCTCTCGGTTTCCAGCCCACCAGTCCGGCTGCCTCCTCCAATCCCGGCGCACACAGCAGCGGAGCGCCGAGCAGACATGGACACAGTCGAGCTTTAACTCTCAGCCCTCGCTGCTCTCCTCCTCCCCTCGCCTCTCCCGCTGAGCTCCGAATGCGAACGCGTCTCCTTTGGCCGGCGGACGCATGGAAATCTAATTTCGCCTCCAATTTGGGCGCAGTCGGTCAACTGTTTGGGGGCTATTGTTGTTGGGCTCGTTTCCCTTGGTTTTTCTGCTCTACTCATGCGTCGGGAATGCCATGGCCACTCCGAGCGCACAGCAGCAGCAGCAGCAGCAGCACCAGGATTATTTCAGATCGGTGAGCAGCGAGTCCACCACCTACATGATGGTCCCGACCGGCGGTCCGAGCCGGACGGCGCGCGCGGACACGCCGTCCAAGATGTGGCTGGCCATGGTGGTGATCGTGGTGGTGGTGCTGCAGATTGCCTCCACCACTGGACTCTTTGTCTACCTGAACATGTCCATTTCACAGGTAGGAGCTGCTGTCATTTCCCGAACCATCCCTTGTAGCTTTATGGGAAGTTGTTTAGAAAAGTTTCAACGAGTTGGATGTCACTTGTGTGTGTGGAATTGCGCACGAGAAACGTGCGAAAGTTATTAAAATAGTGTTCAATATGACTTTTTTTTTTTAGCTTTGAGCATTACAGAAATACATAAAACAAAGTTTAAGCGCAGAAATGTTTCACTGTTTGACGCAGAAAAGCTTATTTTTGGCGGTAATTTGATAGTTTAGTACATTTCTGAGCGCAGTTGTTGGACGCTTTTAAGACACCCTTACCCGACTGATCCAGTATCTGACTAAAAAGTAGTGGGGGTGTGGGGGGTACCATGAGAGGAGGAGGACAATGCCTGTCACTTTGTCCAGCAGCGTGTGCTCAGCAACATGACTTTAAGTGCGTGCATAATGGAACATATTGGATCCATTTGGGCTGCGGCGCAGAGCAGCGTTTAAGCGGGTTACAGATGTTATGAGCAGAGGTGAAATATGCAGGGCGGTAATGGAGGTGGGCTTGCCCCCTGGGGTTTGATTTATGCCCGTTTTATCTTTCGAAATAATAATTTATTGGTAATACGTGTGGTGTGCGTCTCTCAAATAAGAGAAAGAGAGGTGTGCAGGGTGTGATGAGAACGCAGCGATAGTTTCACGGGCTGTGTGAAAATAAAATAAGAGGCTGAGCCTCTGTCCGTGCCGGAGTCACGGAAAGCGAAAGCATGCGTGCGTACTTATTTGCCCCGCTGCATAGCCTGATCTGCCACCTAAAGGCATGCGTTTCAGTGAAACCCAGCGGGGAAAGACAAACGCTTTGCTTTTCGAGCTCCCCAATGAGTTTCTGCAGCTCAGTGCGCGGAGGCAGAAAATAGTAGCGAACAGGTTTGTCGGTCAGAGACTGACACCACAATTAATGCGACGTAAACTCTAGATCAGCTGACGCCCTTTGAAAAAAAAATTGATATAAACAAACGAACCGGAGAAAAACAGCAAATGGCATATTCAGAAGTTACGTCATTAAATGAAGAAGAACTTAGGGAAAAGTATGATGAACTGTGTTCAAAAGCAATTTCACATCACAAAAAGAGTTTGAACCCTTCAATGCCAATAATATTTAGATAGATAGATAGATAGATAGATAGATAGATAGATAGATAGATAGATAGATAGATAGATAGATAGATAGATAGATAGATAGATAGATAGATAGATAGATAGATAGATAGATAGATAGAAATTAGACTCGAGATTATTTTGGTATACTGAGGAGCTAGTCATACTACCTGCTAAACGAGCCCACATCATCAGCTCTCCACCACCATGCTTAGTAGTTTACATACACTGATGGCACCACATGTGATTTCTTGGAGGTCTACACAATCCAACAGGGATTTAGAAAAAAGAAAAAGAACTAAATTACAATCCTGACTGAATTCCAACAAGAGGCCCGTTCACAAAGCAACTCCACTTGGAGCATCTTAGGGTGATGGATGGGTCACGCATTTAAGGATGAAAAAATGTCTGTCAGGCGTGCGCTGAGGCCTGTAATTTTTCTGCACATTATCAGGAGGGGCGGGAGAAAACTGCAAAACATCCCCATCGGACTAGATGTTTGTGCACAAAGTCTGAAAAATTTGCCAGATTGAGGCCATATGTGCAAAGCAGAGCTGAAACGCCTCCTAAGTTCGCGTTGGCGCCGATGACGTTTGGTGCTTTGTGCTCTTTTTGTGTTTGACAATACGGCAGGTTGTGACTAAGACCCGAGAATCGTCTTGTTGTCCACAGCTCTCCAGGTTTCTTGAAGGACGTCCCAAAGCTCTTCTTTGGATGTTGGCTGCCTTTTTGTTCCATTCTCTGTCAAAATGATCCCAAACTGTTTTGGGAAATTGGAGCTCTAGGCTCCTGGGGAGGGTTCATCCTTCCATCAGAGCTCCTGGCACTGATCTTTAGCCCACGTCTTGTGTCATTTGGCATAGCTCAGCCTATTCGCTCTAAGGGAGAACCACCCTTCCCACCGAGACCATATCTGTCGTGGCTACGCCGCATCTTTTCTCATTTGTATTCACATTATCATCCAAAAGCTCCATGTTTTTGTGTCCTTTAACAGTAAAAAGAGCAAAACGCATTGAGAAATGAAAGACATTGCCTAGGACTGTCTACTTCCAGTTAGCGGTGCATGAGAATCCCACAGCAGCACATTAAGCTGTTGAAATATCTCACTTAGATAATGACGCAAGGTTTAATTTATATGAAGGGTGAGGTAACGGGTGATTGAGTAAGCCTGTCGAAGATTTTTTTTTTAAGTTAACCAATGAACTTGATTTCAGTCCCCACATCTGAAGTGGCAGGAAATGGCTGAGAAGCGGCTTAGAGACGACACTGGACAGAGACTTAATGAAAAACACGGGTCTATATTTATGTGTGTGTGAGTGTGTGTGTGTGTGTGTGTGAGTGAAGGGGGAATCCCCGTGTTTTCATGTGAAGGCCGTCTATTTTTAATCTGGAAAAAGGCCCTTCTTTCGCTGGCGGTGCAGCCACACACCATGCCACCCTGGTCGAAACAAAAGCTGTTTGGAACAATCCACATCACACAGAGAGGAATTCTCTGGTTCTCTGGCGTGGCCTCAAGAGCCGCCGCCTTTGAATGAAAGCAAACGGCGAGCGATGGACACACACCGGAGCTGTCAGTGCGTGGCCCCGCATCGGGGGAACCAGCTCTTTCCTCTTTGAATAAAACAGCCAGCAGTATCTACGGCTGTTTAACAGAAAAGCTCAAAAGAAAGAAGGTCTGTGAATACATTGGTCGACGGACTGTGACACCACGCAGACCTTCTGATAACCGACAACAAACAAAGGGAGCTAGAGTAAGAGTTTATCGGCTCTCTTTTCCAGGGCATTGCAAATCTTAGAGGCGGAGTCAAGGAATCCCACATATTTATGTATAAGAGTGTTTCATCAGGTCCTGGGAGTGACCCACACACACCTGGTCACATGACTTTGCCGTCCGCGTGAACTTACTCTTCACTACCTGTGAATTATCCCAGCAACCCCGCCCCCCCAAAAAAAAAATCCAGAAGATTTCCCACAGTGATTGAGTGCATTGCTTTTTGTGTCAAATAATTCATTTTTTTGTTCTGGAAGCTCCTCTGAGAATTGAAATGAAATATACTCTGGATTTGCCGGGCGCTTAGCATTACACAGTGTGTTTATAGTTCACGGGTTATTAGTTCACGGTACGTTAGGGATTATAATCGTTAGTCACAGTAGTGTGAGATCATAACCAATGATATACAAATGTAGAAACCATATATCAGCTGCTGAGATGTTTTATTCTCCCCCACACACCCCCCTTATTTTCAAAGGTTACGTACATGCTTGGTGATTCTGTAGGTTGCTAACAAACAGGACCCGTCATAAAAAGTCCTGTCGTTGGGACTATTCACAGGACATTGTTTCACACTTGGGAGAGAGGCCACGCGATCTACATTAAGTTGACTTGATGTGGTCACTTTATGGAAGCTTTTGAAATGCCTGTCGTCACACCACTTGCTCCCAGCATCTACAGCAATGTTCAAGTTTTGCGTGATTGTTTGAAAACTTGAAAATGAAATTGATCAATGAAAATGAAAGAAAAAAACTACAAAATGCACCTGGTACAATTTTTATCATGGTTTTTAAGGGGTTATTTTTTTATTCAAATTTAATTGCGATTAACAGTTCCACGTATTGATCAATATTAGCCGAGCCTTCCACTTAACCCTCAAAGGTAAGACAATAGTTTGTGGTAGAAAACTCAGCTGAAAGTTCTTGGGGCCAAAAGATGGTACATACTGTTGCTCGAGTGGTCCGATCAGCTCTACTTTTTTTCCTCTTTAACAATTTAACCAGGAAAAAAATCAAGAAGTGATGTCTCTAACAGTTTATTTTTTCAATTTTTATCTTTTTGATGAAGTTGAGGAATGATAACAGAAAGTAGAGTTAAATTATACTGTTATGCAGTCGGTGCTGCTTATCTGGAAATTTTGAAGCTGCAGTAAAACTTGCTTAAGTTTATGACTTCTTGGATCTTGATCACATGAACATGGAGATTTGTAGCTAGTATTTACAGCTTTTTCACTGACACTGCCGACGAACAAGGACACGTGTTCTGACACACAGATCTGCTCTATGTAATGCATTTATGTGCACAGCTCTCAGAAGTGGTGGCTTTTTTTTCTCCCCCCAGTTTGTGTTAATTAGTTGTTAAGCTGAGGCTTTGATGGGTAAAAACGTCTGCACGCATGTGGCATTCTGTTCCCTCCACGTCACCGGTTCACACTGTTATTGTTTGGGTTGACCGATCGACTCTCTAGTCACCCCTACAATCCACACCGCGTGTGCACGTGTGTGTATTTATGTGCGTGTGTGGTCCGATTTGCACTGTTTTTAGTTCATGTAGATGTTTTTGAGGGTGTGTGCAGATGTGTGTGTGGGGTCTGTTTAGCCCATAAGACCTGCAAATTTGTCATGTTTGCACGATCGAAGTGTGCGTTTGTGTGCAGATCTTGTGAAGGATTTGCTTGCTGTTTTGACCAGCAGAATTCCAAACACAGAAAATGTTGGGAAAATCCTTTAAAGTACTTAAATATTTCTGACCTAGAGGAGCTTAGGGCTCAGGTTTAGAATAACATCGGGCCTTTGGAGTTGGGGTAGGTGTCAGGACAGAGGCTCACCGGGTTTACTGTTGCAATGCTTCGAAGTAGAAGTAGACGAGGAAATGTGATGTGATGGGCGCTCACTGTGAGGCAGCCATGCCAAATGCTTCCAGGTCTCTAGTTAACAAGGAGGCGGTCGTGATTCTTCAGTTTGTTTAGGTTCTGTGGCGGATTTAAAAGTTTGGATTCGGAAGCTGCAATTCCAAATTAGGACAAAAATTGTGCAGCCTTACTGTTACTGGCTGTAAAACTATTAGAGAACAACTGGATTTGCCACCCCAGCCCCCCCTCCCAGTCGATGAGCTGTACATTAAAAAAAGCATTAAATACGTACACTAAGAAGGTTTTCGGGATCGAACCACGACTGTTTCTGACATTTGTTTTTGAGTCTCTGCTATGCAGTATCAGCTGAGTCTTTTATAGGAGTGGCAAAGACAAAAGTGGGAATTGTTCTGAGTGGAATGATAGCAGGTAGAAAAGACAAAGCATGTTAGTTTCACTTCACGCACAAAGCCAACGCAGGCTTTGTGTGTGGCTCGCTAACTTTCGGAGCCACCTCTCAGCGAAAGGCCAGAGCATTGCAGGCTTTATGTAAATGTTCCCCAGACCTTTGCATCAAGTTGGGTTTTTATTGGTGAAGGCAACAATAAAAACACCATCAAAGGAGCAGAGCGAACAGACATAATGTGTGTTTGTTGTGCTCAGATGTGGCTTGCTGCACATGCTCACATGGGAGAGAGAGACACTTCACTAAATGTTCAAATACATGTGCTCTCCTGCTCAAATCGGCAAACAAGTTTGGAGTCGGATCTGCAGAAGCAAAGCTTCGATTGAGTTCAGAGGCACTTCTAACTAACTCCTGGTCTCTACCATACTCGGTTGCCAAAATACACAGTTCCCCCACTCGCTCTGTCTTTTCACCTCCTGCCCGCCCCCCTGTAGTCTCTGTGTGTTATGCTTGAGGGTCTACGTCTTAGAATCGAGTTACAGTCCGTTTTAAAGGGTGGGACGGATTTTTCAGCAGTGACACAATCAGTTTTTGCCTTCGTATGAGCAGAGAGTTTAGACATTAAGTGAAAATGTTGGGTGCATAAACAGGCTTTAGAATTTCATCAGAGGTGCGTGTCTGTAATGGTGTGATTTTTGCTAAACGTAAGCATGGAGTTCTCAGCCTGAACAACACCGGCTTCTGTTTTTAGGCCTGTTTAAATATCACGCTTGAATGTTACAAGTCCCTTTAACCCCGATTGGATACACTTTCCTTCCACGAATATAGAACCTTGACCTTTTCTTATAACTGCTGCTGCGATTACTAGTGCAAGCGTGGCTGGTTGGGACACATCCACGAGGAAACAGCATGAAGTCTGCGCACGGGCCTGCAGGCACGCTGGTTGCTTTCATGGCCAGGTCATTTGGACGAGGATGAAAAGGAAAGCAGGGATGAAAAAGGGGGGAAAAGGAAAGGAGAGGAGAGGGAGGTAAGAAGAGAAACAGGACCTGAGAGTTGAAAGAGCCGGTTGTGACAGAGAGGAAAGATGGTTGAATTTGAACATTAAAAAAAGCCTGAGCACCCCCACGCGCAATAGTCTGAGTTCAGAAGTCATAGCCAATAAAAAACTAAAAAAGGAGCCGACATGTTTAATCTGAGTTTTTTTCCCTTCAGTTTCAGGAATTAGCAGTTACTTCAGGCTTAGCTTAGTTCCACGTTGGGTCTTTCCGCAGTATCAGCAACTTGGATCTTCAAAATCAACATGATTGGTCATTATTTTAGATGCTCTGTTAGTTATGTGATATTAACCATTTTCTTTCAACAGACCTTGCTATTTACTTTTTCTCCTGAGCTTACACAATAGAATACAAGATAACAACTTCTGTCACCGCACAGTCTAATAATTTCCTTAAGTAGCCCTAGAGTGTTAAAGCAGTTATTGAAATAGGTGTGCACGGATTTGATGTGGAAATCATACGTATTTAGGCTCTCTTAAAGATATGGGGTCAATCCTTAGTCAAAGATTGCAACCGTAGCGTCACCCCATGAGCTGAATGTATTGCACATTTGTTTTTTGTCACAGAAGCCCAGTACCATTTAATTACACCTGTTAAGGTAAAAATAACCTATTCCTGCTTAATTCCTGGTTAATTTTCATTTGCATGACTTTGTTTTTCACCTACAAGACTAGTACAAGACTGAAGACTTAAAGCAGACCATCAGTCATGCTGATATTAAACACAGCTCTGGAAATGAGATAATTTTTCTTTATTTTAACATCTCCACGAGCAATTTCAGATGTTTAAGTATTGAATTTACTGCAAGAATTCTCTCTGTATCCATCATTGTAGATTATTTATGTATTTATAGGTCTTTGAGTCTATTAACCAATGTGTCTGTCATCATTCCACAGTGTTTTCTTCTATTCTGGAATGGACACCCACACAAGTAAACCTTTAGATTCGGAGTTTGCCTCTACCACACGTAAATTTAAAAGGCCTTGGAGAGCTAAGTTATAAAGATAGGACAACAAAGGAGGTAAAAGCAGTGAATTTAGGGTGTTTTTGATAAACTTTTCATTGCCGCATAAGTCCCATAAATCATGAAAAAAGGCGAGCAGATATGCGGGAAGCCGAAAAGATGAAGTACATACAGCAGCAACAGAACGGAGCCGGAGATGAGTGAGCAACTATGCATTATGTCATGGGTGAAAATAACACAACAATCAGACACACACACGTGCAGGACCTTGGTTTAACAGCTTGGCATAACAGGATATTTGTGCTTTCATGTCGGAATGCTCATTAGGATGTAGCCACAGCTGTGTGTCTGTGTGTGTGTGTGTGGCAGCTGGAACTGTGTGTTATCACTTTGTTTGCTTAGTCAACATGCGTATTAAGTAGTGATGAATGCTTTTTATATGTCCAGGCCCCTAACAGATGTTCTCTGCATCATATCCAGGTTAATAGTTGTGAACAGGTTTCAGATTGAAATGATTAATAGTTACTGGATATCGAGGCACCTTTTTTCTTTTAAAACAAGTAAAAGCTGGACGTAATTTATTAATGATTAATGACAACCCAGGGAGGCCTGAAATCCGTGAATATGTACATCATGTCTTATCATCATAAAAAGCTAAACATAATGAATTTAAAAATATATATCCAGAGTAAGGAGGAAACCTAGTAGAAATAGTACTAACTATCTCAACAAGTAATGGTGAGTTGGTTCAATCAACCAAATCAAACCAGTTCAAATAAAAGATCATGTTTCCCATACACAAGAATATCAGTTTAAAAAAACAACAGAATTGCCTAAATCGATTTCCATAAAGTCTTCATGAACTTTGATATGGGCTGACTATTTATTTTTAAATAGTCAGCAAAGTTTGGAACTTTGCATTTCTGTCTTGTAATGAAACAAACTGAGCATTTGTGGTCGCACTCGCTCTGGAACTCAAAGCTGAAGCAAAGTTTTGGCCCCTTCCTTTAGTTTGTAAGGTTCTTGGACGTGAACGAATGCAAGCGTCAATGAATCAACCTCTGAGTAAACACTTCGTTTTGCGGAGGCTGAACAGAAAACTGTAACAAAAGGCAGTCAGTCATAGTTTCCTTTCAGGTTTGAATAAGTTTTGAATAATGTCATTTTTTGGTAGACATTTTTCTCCGTTAAATGTTGGAAGTGTCAAGGGTACATAAAGGAAAGTTATTGGTTCAAATGAGTGATTACAGCATCTGACATATTAGCTCTACAGTAAATTACACTTCAGACTGAATACATAAGAACACAGACTTTAAAACATCATTATCTTTTTTTATTTATTTACCCAATTAATTATACTAATTCTTTCCAGACTTTCTGGAGAAGGAAAATAAGCTAAATTCAACAAATAGACAGAGGTCAGTTTTCTAAAAATCCATACATGGATTCTTGGCCTCTTGTTGAAGAGATAGAAATTTTACATATTATAAAAACATACTTCCACTCTTGGTTTTGGTTTAGAAAATATTATGAAATGGGTTCCAGCCGAGAAACTTCTCAACTCTTAACCTTCTGACAAAAGGTAAAGGTTTACTTTAAGTATTCCCGTTATCTTTCTTAAGTGTTATCAGGATGACAAATCTAAAATGTCTTTTATGAAATGTTGAAACAGATGTATGAGTTTTTGGGAGTATTCTTGGCAAACTGACTAGACATCAAGTTACTCCTGATGCTTTCATTGGTGTGCGAGCACATTTATGGCAAGAACGGCTGCTAAATGTATAACCCATAAAAGTGGTTCCAGTGGATGTGTGAGAAAGAGAGAAGAAGGGCAACTTTGGGTCATATTGTAAAACAGAGCGGATGTTATTTTTGACCCATCGTATCTATGCGAGATGGACACAATGCTGACAGAAGGTCGCGTAATTCTGTTAAACCTGATCCCTTGTCTTCATGTTCATTTAACAAGTTATTACATTCTTTTATTAGTATAACAAACTACGGTAATATACAACCGAAACAGTCTTCTGTTACTGGGAAATCCACAGTTCAAACTTCTGATAAAGAGAAGACTTCTTTACCTGGTCTTGTTAGCTTAGCAGCTTGCTAAACAAGCAAAACTAGGTAAGCATGATGGAATCTCGTCTGATTTTGATCAAAACTTTGTTGCATCTCAAGGTAATACTACGGTTAACTAAGAGATAGTCTCGAAACTGGTGAATGTGCTAAAGAGACCATTTTGTTTTATCAAAAAACACAATTTTTCTTACCAAAGGGTTCGCATCCTAGTCTGCACACTCTCACATGTAACGAGGGGTCTGGATCTGTGAAGTTGCCCATATTAACCCTTGTATGGTCTTCGGGTCAAATTGACCCGTTTCAAATTTTTACAATAAGAAAAATGGTACAAGTATACATTTTTTCGACCTGAAACTCAATGGCCTTACCTTATTTTCTGTGATGAACATGTATAAACAAAAAAAAATATTTGAGCACACATGCTACTATACCCCACACATTTACATCCTTCGTATGGTCTTCGGGTCAGAATGACCCGCATACACAGAGACACACAAAAACATGCCCACAAGACACACAGACAAACAGAAACATGCCGACAGACACACACAGACACAAACACACACACACACGCATGCTTGTATGCGCACGCACACGCACGCACACACACACACACACACACATAATGTTGCATTATTATAATCTAAGCAGTGAGAAGCTGTTTGCTCTCACTTTCCCGCACTCTTTCCCACTCTTTCCCGCACCCTCTTTCATGTGTCCACCTGTAAACCCCTTTTTTTCGAATGATTGTCCATAACATTTGATACATCAAACAATTTTCTCGCACTATATTCCTCGCACCTGGCCATCAAGGGGGGGACAAAAAAGATAAATACCACTGCATCACAGTACAGATTCTTCCACCCTGAGTATGACAAAAAGATTTAGCTGTCAAAGAGCTTTGGAGCTCATATTTGAAGAGAGTCAGGCACACAGCGATGTGGAAGAAGAAGATGTCTCCGAATTTGAGGATAATTTAGATATCCATTCTGATTCTCAAAGTGAATTTGAAGATTTGGACTATGCACCACAAGGAGGTGTGTGGACCATCAAATGACACAAAGACACAAACCACATGCAGAAACTGCAAAAAGTACAAATTTTGTGATGCATGTGTTTTGTAAACAGGCATGCCTGCCATTTTTCAAAAGCATCAACCCTGTTGCAAGTATTTCATAAGATAAAAGTTATTGATTGTTGAAGTTCCAGTTTATGTATTGAGAGTTTGCATTCAAAGTAATAAATGTTAATGAAAACATTGTCCCACTTAATCTTTTCCAAGATAAGCATGATCACATAGTGGATTTTTAACATGAATTATAACCTTATGACAAAAAAACGAATAACACTTCCATTGTTAATTGTGTTCCAGGAGAGACTGATTGCATTCCCTAAACATATATGTTATCTCAATTGTTTGAAATGTTGATAAAGACAATATTTTTAAATAGATTATGAAGTAAAATTTTATTTCACAATGGTTTTTAAAGCCCCATGTATGTCACGGGTCAATTTGACCCGAGGGATACCAGAGGGTCCCAAAAGTGAAGACAATACAAGGGTTAACAGTGTTAACTACTTCGATTTGCTTTAGATTGTCGTAAAATCGAACAAACGCAACATAATAGAGTCAAAATGGTTCTATAGCCTCTCAGAATTGGCAAGCGTTTAAGTGGGCTGCTCCAGCAGCCTTCAGCACCTAGAGCAGCTGTGGAGAAAGGCTTTTAGTGGTGTCACACGGCTTTGAGTTGTGTTTTATGCCATAAATCTGTTTTACTGAATCAGTCAGGAATGATCCAAGTCATGACGGTAATGAGCAACACAATTGGAAAAAGATTATTTGATTCCAGTGAGAAAGTGTGGGAGCCATCCTCTTAAAAATTCCTCATCATACAGAAATGCTGCACGGCCGCTACTGCTCACATGCCGCATTCAGCTATTCATTCGTCGGCTTTAACTAGGTTATGTTATGCATTTCAGTTTCCCAGGATTAAGGCAAAACCCAATACTTTTATTCCGATTTTTTCTACCTGCAAACCACTGTCATAGCTTTGAAGCTTATTTCTCTTTAAAGTAATCTGAGCCTTTAATATGCTACCATTTCAGGATTTGCAACTGCATTATCAGTCATGGGGTAATGACAGCCCAAGATAGCCTTTTGCCCTGCAAGTCGGCTAATAAAGCAGACACATGCACTTCTTCCTTATTGGAATGCCCTGGAAATGAAAAAGCTATTGGCTCCAAGGGAGACCTTTACTTCAGATGTTTCTCTTCCCCCACAAATGTCAAGGTTTTAAAAGATGAGTCAGCAATCGTTCTTAAAGCCAGCGTGACAACAAAAAAAATGTTAATGAACTTCCAGCGCTGAAAGACTTTTTAAAAAAAGGACTATCCTCTCAACCTCTAGTCATAAATAAAAATGTAAAAAGAGAATGAAAAGAAACCACAGGGAAACTTTCCACTGAAGGAGATTTGGGACAAATGTTTGTGGACAGAAAATGTAATTGATATCAAAATATGTGTTGGTTTTTGTCTTTAGAAATGGAAACGCTTTATTTTATTTTCTATGTCAAATGTAATATCACACTTGCCAACCAAACTTATTGCAGTGTAAGAATACATCGTCTTTAAAGTTTGTTCAATTAGATCTCACAACTACAGCAACAATGAGGCATTAGGTAAAAAACGAGAAAGCCTTAAGTCCAGCTACAAACTGTTAACAAAGATGGAAGAAAATAGTTCAATAAACGATAGAATTCACAGAACATAACAAGGCCAGAAACAACAACAGCATGTCAGGCAAGATGATATCTAAACCATGAAAGATTTATCTTAATGTTACATTTCACCAAAATGATTTTGGGGTTTTCTGTTCTTTTTATAGTCTCAAACCATTTTGTCGTATAAAGTGTTCACAATGGGACCATTAAAGCTATTGATTTCTGCACAAGCCTGGCTGAATGACGTCGTAACACTTTTAAATTTGCCGTCTAAATAGTTGCTGAAATGGTTTTAAAATCAAATTCCATATTCAGATCATATCCTGGATTCCTCCCATATTAGAGCAAAGTTCACAGGTTTCAGGTCTTTTGTGCAAAATACCTCTCCCCCCACCCCACCCAAAGCAAATCTAACCATCTTAAAAATAACCATTTTATATTTTCCACGTTCTTCCGCTCATTTTTCACCCCATTCTTGTGGGAAAGTTTAGACCCCACCAGAGAAAACACATCGGCTACAACTGGGCCATTATAAAAAAACAACCATAGGGCCCCTCTTGAGTCATACTTGCTGACCACCTTAACACAAAAGCACAATCTGCAGTACACTCTTGCCCACCCATGCTGGACCTTCCCACCCAGGGACATGTGAAGGACCTCACAGTGCACAAACTGGCTCTTTTGGTGTTTTTTCTTTTTTTTATGGTTGCCAAACTCACTTTATTGTTCTAACGCACAGTTGTGTACAATAAAGCAGAAACGTCACATGATTCTTCAGTGGAAATTTAAAACATGTAGTCAATCAGAGCTAAAGCAAACTAATCAAAGCTTACCTAAATACACACCTAGAAAACAAATTATGTCCAGCTGTTTCCTTTGTTTCGATTGGATGACACATTTGAAACATTATACTTAGTCAATTGCATATTGGTCTGATTTTGGGTTTAGTGTAGAGGTCCAAATGTCTTTGCTGGTTATGTCAACGGACAAGTGCCAAATTGTGGAAAAGTGGAAAAGTTCTTACTTCAACTTAATGACCTAAACCAGTAAAGGATCTTTAGATGGGTTCTCATGGGACATGAGACCAGTCTGGCACCCTGTCTGTCCAAATCCAATTTCTGGGTAAGGTGTTCCTGACAGAATAACATCATGTCTTTAAAAGGAAAGCAAATATGTGTAGATAACAACACGATTGGACCGTAAAGCCACAGAACCGTTTTCCTTCTTATGGATTCAGTTCAGCCTGTGTCAGGCACTGTGTCCTACGCAGACTACGAGAGGCTCAGAAATGTCCAGTTTCTGGAAACCCCGGGTTACCCGTGCCGTCTGTATCTCTATCATCACCTATCTCTACATCTCCCCCGAGCCAAACATGAACTTTCTCAATTGTTTTAAGGAAGGAGGAAGTTAAAAAGAAAAAAAAGAGAGAGAGAAACACCAAGCAGGTCCGCCCTGCTTTTGTACGTCTTTAAACTTTATTTAAACTGGAAGGACTCCAAAGCAGCAAATCTCACAAAGAAAGGTCATAGTTCCACATGCAGAGGTTGGGAGTGGTTTTGTGCTGTATCTCTGTGGGGCTAAGAACACTCTTCCCCATTCTGGGTCATACAATCCTACAACCTAGATAGCACAAAGGTGCACACCCAGATTTGCTTTGTGGTTAGCATGGCAAATAAGTTAGCTACAAGCATACCAAAGTCTTCAAAAGCCTATAATTGTGACACTCCTTATTACACATAATCTATCTATAGTGAAGATGAAAGACCCAGTACTATTTCGGCTATGGGGGGGGGGGGGGGGCAAACTGAGCTGATATCAGCAATGCCTTTTTGCATCAGAAGGTTTTCTTTGCTTGGGTACATTTTAATGGAACAAAGCATGATTAATACACATGGGCAGATTTTATGTCCCTTTTCTTGTATAAATCAACTCCTGGGGCTATAGCCACAGCTCTCAAGAATACAGAAGGCCTTCTATAATCCAAAACTTTAAAAGGGAACCTTGAGATCTGACTGGAAGTAATAATTCATCACTGTGACTACAAAGCTTTCAAGAGAGAATAAATGCCTAGTACATCTACAGCAGCTGCCTAAATGTGCAGCACTAAATCATCGTTTGAACGTATGGAGGCAGGAAGGATGAAAACTTTGATATGTCCACTTTCTGCCGCGCATACGAGGCTGTAAAAGTCCTGGGATGTGAATCGTGTGTTTTTTTTATTCCGTCTCTTAGTTCTAACTTTGAACCTCACAGAGAGGGATTGCTATTTTCTGATTGGACGTGGTGATATATCCCAATATATGCATTATGAAATTACCCTTAAAGCTGCAGTCGGAGCAGCTGTCCAGCACACACATTTAATTTGTGAAAGCAGGAATACAAACTGAAAAAAAAGAGTTGAAAGCTTTCCATCTCTGTTACAAAGAAACAAGGTTTAGTCTTTGTTGCCAAATTAAAGGAAGCTTCAGTCCTGTGCTATTGACAAAATGCGATGTGAAATGGCAATGATCTATTCCTGTAATATGAAAACAGTGAGGCCTTTCACTTAAAAATCCCCACATTTTTTAGACGATTTAACAAGTTTCTTTACAAAGAGCGCACAAGCGTCAGACTTGCATCGTGTGGAAAACAAGCTGGTCATTGAGAAGGGGAACAGGAGGTGGCGTGTGGAAGTTGAGACTCAGCTTTGGAGCTTTTTAATCACCTTTAGGCAGGGGTTGGGGCTTCCTCATCTTTCCTGATGAAAACCAATTTAAGGATATATTTCCTATTCCGCACAGATACTGAGCTCACCCTCAGATTCATCTCCAAAGTCGAGAGTCACATCCAATCAAAGCTGGGGGGAAAGTTTTCATTTGATGCCCCTTCTTTAAATGCTATGTAGTCCACAGCTATCCGGCTTTTGCTTCTCAAGCAAAGTGATGTTGGCATCTGAGGCCCAGCCAGAGCTCATGTGGTAGCCTGAACCCATGTTAAAAACAGTGGTTTCTCTTCCCCAGTTGTCTAATGATTGTGTTTTTGGCTGAGATTTTCAAAACACTCCCCTGGAAGCTGTTATGTATGTGTGCAACGCTTTGGCAGGCCTCCTTTTTGGAGAGGGGAGGAGGTGTCTGTCTTTTAGCAAGAGACCAAAACTTGGCCTGCGCACTGGAGTGAGGTAGAATCTTGCAATTTATCCATTGTTCCTAATCAAAATGGCCTTTATTTTTCCCCGGGTAGGTTTGGAAATCAAAGGCTGCTTAGCAGAAAGCGATCGCGTCGGATAGCTCTTTAACATGATGGATTGCTGAGAAAGCTGGTGGTCATCAAACGCAGACCACAGATTAATCTGACGGCTTCAACAAATAAATCAATGTCACCACCACCCTGGCCAACAGCCAAGTTCACCCGAGGGCCCTGAGGGGGATGATGAAGCAGGAAAAACATGAACTCGCGAGCCTGCGTGCACACACACATGCTCTTTTCGACTTGGCCCGCCTTTAAAATCCGTTGATATAAACCTAGAACAGAGCGAAACG
>JABUIW010000018.1:2233337-2279973 GCA_013363375.1 Menidia beryllina | reverse complement strand
GTTTGGCAGCTCTGCTTGATGGCGCAATCCCACAATATGGGAACCTGGATACCATGAACAAATTACTGCATGCGGGCGTTTTTTTTTTTTTGCTGTGACCAGATGGCACCAGGACGTCACATCAAAGAGCAACAGAATTGTAACTTCTGGGTTCGTTTATAGGACGTTTTCAGCTCCAGTGAAGCTCATGGAGGTTTGTTTACCTACCTCTGTCTCCTCTTACTTTGGGTTGAATGCACATTTGTGCTGTGCATCCCAATAGATGCTTGTTACTCACCCAGGCAACAATTAATTACAGACAACACTTTCTATTCAAATACAGCCCAGTCAGCCCCTTGGAGTTTCACAAAAAAATCTGTATACCTGTCAAAGTTTCATTGCTGGGAAATTGGAGACTGACAGCTGAAATAACAGCATTATCATAAAGACTAAAGGCGTATAATGGGCTCTGAATTCAGGATGAACTAATGACATCCAGAGAGCAGGAATCCTTCCCTATTTGGTAAAAGATTATAAATCACTAATATTAAAGAATTTCATGGGTATTTACATTTTAAGCAGCATGTCAGAGGTTTAAACATTCTTTTTTTTAAATCAACCGCAGTCTTTATATTTGTTCATATGGGCTGCCTAATTGTGGGGATATTACATCGGCTGCCTCGGGCTCAGTAGAGGGGGGGAATTAAAGATGTTTTTTTACTTGTTTAAGAAAATTCGACAGCCAAGGGATAGATTCTATTAGAGCAGGGCATCATTTTGAGTTGTGGGTGAATTGACTCTTAAGTTTAATGCAACACTTCGGGCTTCAGACTTGTTTTGAAGTACACTGACATTCATTATGCACATTTCCTGGCACAAAACTATCCTGGGGGTCCCAGGGGTCGTGAGACCACAGTTCACAATTTTAATTTCCAGTGTGGGAACTATCCTGCAAGAATGAGATTTTCCTATACGACAGCTTAAAACTTTCACCACAATCTGCCCAAAGTGAAAATTTGGAGCAGGAAACAAAAAGCAACTTCATCAGTAATTAGGATGCACACCGTAACGGAATAGGCAAAGAGACCCTGAAGGGGTTAACAGTCCATCAACGGGGCCACACAGAGACAAACAACCACAAACACACTCACTTTCAAGTTCACGCAAGACCATAGAAGTTTGTGACTTTTCAAAAAAGTTTTTCTCCTGGCTTCCAATGCAAAGACGTGCCACATCCAAACATGAAGGAAAAAATGCAAACTTTTTTGCCTTATTATGAGGGTAATAATTCCTATCTTAACATCGTAGTAAATAGAAATATGTTCTTATTGGTCTGTCGCCTATTTGTGACACTTTGTAGTGGGTTCTGTTGGCCCAAATATCATCATTAGTACAATCATGTCTGAAATACATTTCTCATATCAGCTGCCTACTTAAATGTATCATTTCAATAACCAACAAGTACACCTGCAATAAAAATGACCTCCATTTGTCACCAAATTAGGCCCAAATCTTTTTTTCATAGCTATTGCTGCCTATCCTAAACGCTACCGTGTACATCCTCATGTCTTTGAGGCAAATCGAGCAAAAACCGACTCGAATGCTCTACCCCTTCAGACACTTAAGCTGTAGGGATGCGAGTTCCCCCGTCTTGATGAAGCTGGTTCCACTCTGTTGCACCCTGTGTGGGTTTTGTTTCACTTCCTTGCTTGTGTATATCTGCGCATCTGTGTTTGCACGAGGTGATTTATGAGCAGGGCCGATGTTAGCGAGGTCTCAGCTGTTGTTTCACCCCGCGCTCCGTCCTGTCTGTTTCATCACAGCGCAGACAAAGCATCGTCATGTACAGTCAGCGTGCTGGCTGTTTATTCTCCCAAAAAAAACAAACACAAAACACACACAGGGGCAAACACACACATAGACTTGGTCCAGAAATCTGCCCTGATGGATTTGAGTTACATGCCTGCCTCCTCCTCTTCCTAATCCCTTCAAATGAGTTCTGGACTGCCAAGGAACTCCCAGAACAACATACACACTCATACGACCCGCACGTACACACACCAAAAGCACAAAATTGCGGCTGCGTTTCCAAGTGGCCCTCAGAGATATTCTTTTCGGGGTTTGGTGTCCAGCGAGAGCCAAACACACACAAATACATTATTGTGCGTACACACCGACCGCAGGCCACACACACAGATACACACTCTTAGCACATGTGTGCACGCACGCACACACGCTCACTCTGGGGAAGGAACAGTGCTGCATTGTTTGCCGTTTCCTGAGAGAGCCGGCATGGGGATCCCAGGAGTTCTCTCTGGAGCTCAGTCATGAACAGCCATGAGAGAGCACAAGCCGTCTGCCAAAGAGCGGATTAAAAAGTGCATAGATCACCATAGAAATCTGTGTGTTCCCTTTTCTTGCCGGGGCTATGATTTACAAAGGCAGGCCAGTTGGGACTGTCCCAGTTTAGCTTAGTGCCTGATGAACGGGAGTTATATGCATCGTTCAAGATCAGGTTTGAACATGTAAAATAACAGTGAGGGATATTTTCATGCGTTTTTTTTCTCCCCTTCCAGCTTTGCTTCCAGTCTTGCTCAAAATGGTTCTATTGGATTTAATTAACAGAAAGAATACGTTGATTCATTGAGATTAAAGGCGGTCAAAGAATAACTTTCCTCTCTGAGAACTTGGGTGGCAAAAAAAGGTTTTCTTTTTCTGTTATTTATGCATATATCCTGTTAGGGCAACCTGCTGTATAAACATGTTCGCTGCCACCTGACATACAATCAGGTTGTCATGATCATTAGAGGAGAGTCAAAGTTAAGAAGACAAAGTACCTCAAAACCCATTATGTTACGTTAAGTGTTGCTGGTTCAATCGTTTTAAATTGACAGGTTTTGGTCAATTTCCAACTTCCAAAGATACCTTTTATCTTTTTACGGCACACAGCTATTTTAGTAAGCTCAATCTAAATCTGATACATTACTGCGTTGCCAAATACAGATTTAGTTTTTGTTTTGTTTTGTTTTTTTAAGGGTACTAAGTCTTTCCAGTCAGTTTTGATTTATTCCACAGCAAAAAATAAATCCAAAAATGTTTTTTCCATCTCATCCATTTCAAGTAAATCAATTAAAATCAAATACATCCTTAAATTAGTTTGACCCAAATTTTGAGTTAGAAATGTTTTGGGCTTTCTCTGACATCCTGAGCTCTTCCTTTATGATGACTTGTCTAATTTGGCAGGATGACCGAATTGGTGCCCAGTCAGCAAGTAAAAAACAAACTAAAAGACTATTAATGTTCACAGCTATCAGTTTTCTCTCTATGCCTGGTGGATTTCAGAATCATCTTTTACTTTACTTGTTTATAAAAGCACAATGCTTGAGGGAGTGGAAGAAAATGGGTTTTGTCATTGTCGGTACTGGACGTGTGGATATTTACCAGAAACATTGCTTGCTAGGGATAATTTGTAGCTTTGTATTGCGTCATTGTTGTGTACATCAAATCCCAAGTTGCTGTATTTCTACCTGTTTCTATGGTTATGTTGATAAAGGACATGTGGTTTTTGTGATACAGCTTCACATGTGATGGCAAAATAAGGTAATTATGCTTTCAGTCTGCATTTAGCTCCTGTAACTCTCAAAGATGTTGAGCCTTCATCAAAGACTGCTCAATGAAAGGATCTTGTCCCAGTGAAAATGAGCTAGATTCAGTGAATGACAATGGCATGTTGCCCGAGTGTCATTGGTTATTTGAGGCAAATTCGAGTATTGGCGAAATGTCGTAATTTATGCTTTAAGACATAGACGAACTTCACTTATATCAAACCTGACAGAATAGCCATTTTGAAATTCCAGAGTAAATTGACTCAATTTCGCTGCTGGAGCCTCAAAAGCTTTGAATTTCTGCTTATTTGGCAAATGAGTTACAGACAGAGCCACATGGGTGTCTCACATCAAAAGCATGAGATTTATCAATCTCGCTGCTATTTCCCATTTAAAATATTGTGTTACATGCAGACACAATAACTCCTTTCTTTTTCACGCTGGATCAAAGATGTGCTTCATCCTTGTCAACGAAGTTTCCCCACAGCTTGTGTGTAGTAAGTGCATTTTGCATTTCTTAGCCTCTCCTTGGCTGGACTCGACACCTTTATCCGGGAAACTGTTATTCAGAGCTTATTCTCATGAATTACTACCAACTAAGATGGGCTTTAGTCATCTTATTGTTTTTGTAATGTTAAGTTGCTGGGCTGCATCGTACCGTCAACGGGACACTTAAAGAAGCCAGTTACAATTTCCAGGTTTGGCAGAGAGGAGTCATGAGGGATGGGGTGTTAGCCGAAGCTTCCAGCTGCATGCTCCCAGGGCATGACAGTGATGTAGAGGCTCAGTACCCCATTTCTACAAGCTTACGTGTCCAAACTGGCCCACAGAATACTTCAGATTTTCCCCTCAGGTTCCCATCAGCTCCATTTATCCAGATGCAAAGTCATTACGGAATCTGGACACGATTGCTTCAGCCAAGCAACGTTTTGTTTCATGCTTGTGGAACGTTTGACCTTTTTACCTCTGAGGAAACGTTTATAAGGGCTAAATGTTCGGATAGTTTAGAGACAGTTGCTTAGAAACCTTAGCATCTTCCTAATCAGGGGTGGTTGTAGCTAGGAATGAATGGAAGTGGTCTACCAATTGTAAGGTTGGTAGTTCGACTCCCGGCTTTACAGGGTCCCCATGTGGAAGTGCCCCTAGGCAAGACACTGAACCTAACAACACAGACTAATTCATTCTCTGGTGTCCTTGTAAGTCGCTTTGGATAAAAGCATCTTTTAAATAAGTAAATGTAAAGGGACCAATGCGTTGCAGATAAATTCTGACATAGCATAATATAGAATTCCTTTCTCCTAGATCACAAACCTTGGTGCTCTACTTCTAAAACACAATTAAATAAACAGTTATTTTCTCAATCTCAGTTTGCAACCGTTTGATATATTCTTCACAACCCAAGAAAATAATATGTAAAAGGGCTAGATTTAGCTTATTTTGGGAAGTTTTGAAAATATTGTCATCTGGGAAGTTGTTGGAAGCGTTATTGGAAGTATAAAAGAAAATAGGATTGCCATGTAATTGAAGGCGACGCAGACTTTTAAATGATGTGACTCATCAATTTAATCATCAGAAGTTCCTTAAACTGGCCAAAACAAATCTATACACTGTTTTATCAGAGCCGTGTGTATCGTGATGGCAATAGACAGCCAAGGGGGAGTTCCATCAAATCAGCCAATAGAAATACATATAACTTACACTTTTATCAATAGGATCACATGTGAGAATATCAGTTTATAAAAATGTAACATTCAACTGTGAAAGTGTGGAAGAAAGCCACTGGATTTTGGCTGAATACAGAAATAATCCCTGCAGGAGCAGAGTTCAGACATTTTCAATTAGTGTCAGTCAACGTTGACGTAAAATGACTCTTTCGCTCCGTCTCAGATGAGCCCGAAAGGTAAGGTTATAGAGATTTTCGCAGTTTGGATGGCTCGCGTCCATGTTGGCTTGAAAAGCTGCAAAGCAGTAAAATGTAATTCTGAATGGAATGATTCGTCCAAAGAAAACTAGACTAATGAAGGCTGAACGAGGTAATACGAACATTCCAGACTGACATGATTTTGTACATTTGTTGACACTGATGCCTCAAAGTTTTAACCGTTGAAAAAAATATTTTTTAATTACCTGTTTGACGTAAGTTTCAGGTTTCTTCAAAACTGACTATTTCCAAAGAAAAGAAGGCCACTGTTTCCCTATATAACTAGTTTTAGCCCCTGGCATTTGTTGCCACACACTAATGGAACAGACAGTTTTACTTCTAATCTTGTTTTTAGCCGTGGGGGGCAGCGATGTGCATGAGCTTTATCTCCTCACCAACATGGACAAGACCATTTCCCATAATAGATCAAACACTCCCTCCTGCCACTGTCAAAACTTAATGAACACCCAAACACACACACACACACACACACACACACACACGCACACACAAATGTGCACGGTCTGCAAAAAAAAGGTCTTTTGTGCTTGAATATAAAGACACTCCTTAATAACATTTAATTGTTCAACTATATCCAACAACCGGGGAGGGTGTTTAGACAGAGCAGGAAACAGAAACAAATCCTACTTTCACTCCTTTGTTGTTGCAGGGAAAGTTCAGGCCCGCTCATGCATGCGTGAATCATCCAGTAAGTTCTGCCGGGGGTAACTGTCATCACACTCCTCCTCACTACAGCCAACTGTCTGCCCAGACTCCTCTGTCAGCAGTTTTGGTCGACATGAGCCCTGATGGTGCACATATGATTTAAGATGTCCCGCTCCACTTCCCTTTCTTTCACTGGGACATTGAAAGGCAGCTGTGGGTGAGCCTGCTTGTTTAACATGCTGGGGACATGACCAAGTCTTTTTCATATGAAAACAACCTTACAAAGTGTTTTCTTCAGTCTTCTTCAGGCAACATTTGTGACCAAATCACTTTTTTTCCCCTCGTCTCCTTAAGAAGTTTGGGTTCTTTTGCACCAGGCTCCAGCATTTCTCTGAATCCAAATGCATCTATGACCGGCCTTGTCCCCACTGTCTGCCCCAATGTAACCTCCAATCATCACGCTGCCAGCTCCATTGTTGGGCTCTGCGGCATTACAGGCCCGGTTCATGCCAAACATGCTCGGCCCAATCTGAGCTAAACTAATTTAGCTCGGTCTCATCTGACCAAAGAATGTGCTCAAACTCTCATCAGGGTGTCTGTCTGTCTTAAATGGACCCTTTACACACAGTCTGTGTGCCTTATGTGCCAAGGTGCAGGCAACGGATTCCTCCTGTTTTCCACGCTTTGGAATCAATCTCATATGGTGAACTCTACTCTGTCTGGTCTGTATGATGTCCTACAACCCCCTGTGACACGTATTGCCGGCATGTTTTCTGGAAGTGGGGGCTCGCCCTGTCTGCGACGCCGTCTCAGGAGCCGCTGGCTGTCTGATTCATGGCAGTGTGTCTCATTCTCCATGTCACTGCTCCAGAACTTTTTTTGACTTTGACCCAGTTTTGCCCCCTTGTTTGGCGAAACTTGAAAAAGCACCCCCTGGAAAACTGACATGTGGCTCTAATTACATTCATCATGATTTGTCCCCTGAACAGAGCTGAGAAGCCATTAGGGATATGAGTCACCTTTTCAATGAGCAACATATTGAAACGTGCGCCCTGTTCCTCTTACAAAAGAGACTATTTTTGCCTCGCGTTTGGTTGAAGCCGTTTTATATACAGACACACGCCCACCCCCTTTCTTCTCTGCATGGAAAAAAGGTCTGCTCACGTTAACCTGAACAATGTCAACGATGAGAAAAAAGTCCAAGAAGGTAGCAAAGAGGATGAAACTTGATGGAGAAAAAGAGTTGAAGATAAAGTAAACAAATGGGAAGGCTTTTGTGATTATGATTCATAGCAGGGGTCAGACGGATGGGAATTAATAGTAATAAAGAGTTGGGTCGAAGGAGTGTAGCGCTCTAATCTCCTTCACTTCATCAGCGCTTGTTACAGAGTCATTAGCAGGTCTTTTAGACCGTGAAAACCTCCCTGAAGGATACACACTCAATCACACAGACACAGACACAGACACACACACACACCTCCACAGCCTGGGAGCATTGCACATTTTATCTTGAAATATCTTCAGTTGCGGTGCCAAAGAATGCAACTGGGACCCAAAAAAAGGCTCGCAAACTAATATTTTTTCAATATAAATGGTTAGTCTGAAACATTTTTTCCACTTCCCCCTTGCCCCATGGATTTTCAGTAGAAGGGAATTCTACTATTCATAATCTGACATCAAGGAACCCTTTTATTGAATTTTGACATTTCTCATTGCTTTAACAGAATTTTTGGTGAATGTTTACCTCCTTTGAAGCAATATCAGTTCATTTCGTTTGTAGTATCACATACTTTTCCAATATTTTTTGGTTGCATCAAGAGGAGACTTATGATAAGTCCGCTCAACGTTGTTAACTCTTCTTTCTTTAAACTTCTCGTGCATCTTTGAATTGTATTCCTTGCATTTGGGTTTTTGTGTTTAGATAACTGTGCAAAGACTGGAAGGCTGGGCCACGCTTCAAGAAAACTACGAGAGGGAAAACCTTCTGCAGAAAAATAAGAACAACGTGTGACAGGAAGCAGACAGCAAAACGCAGGAATCTCTGAAAGTGCAGAGAGAGTAATGATACACCTGAGAATGGCCCGGTTGACAAAAATGCCATGTGGGAGTGTCCAAAGAGGAGCAGAAGAGCAACACTATGTTTTATTTTATTGAACTCATACGTCCTTTAAGAAACGATGGAGCAGTAAACCGAAAATCTTGACAATGATATTTGCAGATTTTGCATATAAACAGAATTTGGGATGCTGGATTTGAATTCAGCTTCTCACAAGGAACGATATACACCTGCTCATTTTTTTCCTGTCACATTTTCCCCTACAGGTGCGTAGCCAAGGAGTGACAGAGGAGTTGAAGTGCCTGAGTATCCTAAATGCTCTGGATCAGGAGAAGAACATCCCGGACCAGCTGGCCCAGCTCTTTGGAGAACCTTGCATCAAACTGGCCGAGGGCATCAAGTCCTACATCTCAAAGGTCAGAAAAATAAATAAATAACTGACTGACAGGCTTTACTAAACATGCAGGCTCTCATTTTTAAAAAATCCTTGATTTGTTTTTTCCTTGTACACATTTAAATATGAAGATGGCAATGACTCAGGACATTTCTCTTTGATAGCCACTACTGTGTAAATGTACGTTTAATACAGATAATTTCCAGATAAAGTGCTCTCATTTATGTATCATGTTGGAGCATGATGGTCTCCCACCGGGAGACCAAATGAACGGTCAAATTGAGATGTGAATGAAGTACTGAGTAAAGCACAGACTAACATTAGTGGATATGGCATTGATTACCAGGGAATCTGAGGGCTGTTAAAAGAACAGCTGTTGAAATGACTGTGCGCTAATGAGCATGCATTTTAAATGATAATATCCCAGTTTGTGTTCATTACATTTAGTTTCTGTTTATACACAATATCTTGACAGAGTTGTACATCTATAGATTTAAAATTTCAACCTGGAAACGAGACAGTATTAAGTCTTATCGGTGTGTGTTTGGCGAAGTCTCCTGAAGTTAAGACCAGACAGTGGGTGGTTTGGTTTCAGCATGAGGGAATGTGTTTGGTTTCAGTCAGCAGAGAGACATCTGTTTGGAGTAACGCAGAGGACATTCTCTGGGTGGAAGCTTTGGCTTGACGATGTAACCCAATCGTAAACTTTATTGAGTGACAAGTTCCCCAGATGACGGTTTCCAGGGATGATTATTGAGATGATCTCTGCATGATCAGTCTTTGGGGATGGTTAGATAGGATTTTTTGGCTGTTGTATTTTGTTCCTTGTAGGAGTGTTCTTTTAATTACTATTGTTTAACATACTGTATCTACACAGTAATCCAGTTTTCAGCGTTTTCAAAGAGTAGTGAAATATGGAAAAGATTCCTACCTTTTATGCAGGAGAAGTGGACGACCTCCCATGTGTTAAAGTGCTGGAATAGACAGAGTCCTAATGTCATTTGTGCAAACCTGTCATAGTTGCACATAAACTTTTGGATTTTGGTAAATGTAGCTTCATCTTGCAGGGACAGTGGTGGCAGTGTAGTCTTTATATGTGAAAATGATCAGCCTGCTCAAGTGGTGTTTTGATATGAAGAAGAAGCTTCTTATTCTAGAGGTTAACACCTTAAAAAACAAACATTTTAATGAATGATGGAATTACTTTTAATCTGGTGGGAGTATAAACACACCCCTGAATTTTCTGTGGTAACAGTTTATATTCAAACTGTAGCTGATAGTCAACGAAGCGTGATCAAGAGTTTTGTACCACTTTTTTGAGACGTGTCATGACAAAGGCAGACTTGAAAAGCTGGCTGCACATGTGTTGGCATGCTAAAATTAAACCCACTTGACTTTTATCGTTAATCTCTAAACCCGATCTCTTACCGTAAGCACTACCTGACGTCACAAAGGACTTTGAACTCTTGTTGAGTTAGTTTGAGTAGGTGACAAGTTTTTTTTTTTAACGCTATTTGCTCAATCTGCATATAATCTCCAATCGCCACCATGTCGTCATCTTTCGTGGAACATCCAGATTTGTAGTGCTGTTCTCAACTATCAAAAGCGCTCCTTTAGGCCAATTAAACCTTGAGCACGATCTTAGTTTGTGTTCCCAAAACTCCAATTGAAACATCTTTTTGTGTTTTAACACCTGCTATATGGAGTACATTTTTACGAGACCTTTGACAGTCTTCTCTATCTAAATTTGAGCCTGCGAAAGACTCTGAATCTCAAAACAACTGTTCTGGTGAAGTTTTTG
This sequence comes from Menidia beryllina, assembly GCA_013363375.1. Classification (NCBI taxonomy): domain Eukaryota; kingdom Metazoa; phylum Chordata; class Actinopteri; order Atheriniformes; family Atherinopsidae; genus Menidia; species Menidia beryllina. Next base: position 2,269,551 of record JABUIW010000018.1, on the reverse strand, counting down.
CTGAAAACTTTAATTTGTTGCTTATCTAATGTTATGTTTTTCAAATCTTTTTCAGAAGTTTTCCCCTTTTCATCTAGATTTTGATCAATTTTCTGATGAATGCCTGCTCTTTGTGTTACCTTACCTCATATTTGGTGTTCCCCACACTATTCCACACAATATGCCTGACTAACTGTGGGAACATCCAGTCATTACTGGAGAGAAGGGTTAGGGTTACCTAATGTCACCTACATTCAGCAAGAAGTAGATAAACAGGACCGTCTGGTCTTGGATCAACAAATTGATCTTTGATTACTAAAGTGGTTTCCAGGGACCCCCAGATGAGATGTTTGACTCCAAACTGCTCTTTAAAGTGTTCCTTTGGGGAAGAAAAATTGGAGGTTGTGCTGGTCAAAAGCATCCGCTGAATGTAATGTGTACTGAAACATGGCAGCCTCGGGGCAAAACCCTTCATCTGCTACAGCTACGTTTGGCTTTTTACACACCTGGTTTTACTTGGCAACGGCTCCTGAGATGTGCTCAGACATGGAGGGGAGATTTACAGTCTTTGTTTTGAACGGAGACAGAAACTCACATAGCACATTAGGCACAAAAAACGCAGCGTTACCAGTTGCTCAAGCATATATTACGTGGGACCCAAAGGCCTATAAACCGGGCCGTCACATGGTTGATGAACTGCTCACAGACAGATGTAAACGTATATAAATAAACACAAATGAGTCACAGAGCTGTTACGGACGCACTCATTGGAAGTTTCAGCCGCCTGCAATTGATCCACATTAAGGTCAGACTCGCCTCGGTACATATGATGAATCAGCATGAAAATCCCTGCGACTAAAGAAGGCTGGTTCAAGAGTCCACGGCTGCTCACACACACAGATGCCTACGCGTTCATTTAAGCCCTCCGAGTCGATCCAATGATATAAGTCATCCTCTTGTAGACGCAGCCAGAAAGACTTTTTCCCCCACTTAGCCTCAGTGTCTGGACTCCTGCTGTATATTATCGGCCCACTCATTTCCTACAGCTTCCACAACATATACACACACCACTCATTACTTATTCTTTCCTGTCAGCGGAGTGAAAAAGTTTGGGACACCGTCCTCAATTAGTGAAAGTGTTGAGTAGCTGAGGTAAAGATGACAGAATATCCTCATAGCACGAATTTAAAGACAATATTGTTTGTCAAGCGTTTTCTATTAGCTTCAAAAACAAGATTTTTGCAAGGCTAGCGCTTGAAAACCTTATAAATGCTTTTTTTGCGCCCCGAAGAAGGATTTTGATTAATTTTCTTTGTGCAATGATTGTATAATTATGTTTCTTTGACACCGAATACTGATGAGGGAGGAAGGAAAAAGCTTTACAAACTGTGTCTAGCAATATTTAAGATTGACACTGTTCACCAGGTGTTACCTGTCCTTCCAATGCTTTACATACTTACAGCCCTGGGAGTCATTCCTAAGAAAAACCCCGCTCCATTTTTTTCCGCCTCATTTATCAGAACCTTAACTGCCTTTCTGTCCTGACACGTGATTAATTCATGGTAAGGGCAAATACTTCCTTTACCGAAGCACAACTATTGACCTCAAACCGGTTTGTGTGAAAGTGCAGTATTGACATTTCCCTCGTTGGTGGCTCTTCAAGGCAATGAGCCACATTTGAGACCTTGTTCTAATCCCAGTTCTCAACAGGCCAGATATTTGCATTGTGGCTCAAAAATAGATTCAATAAAAAACATTAACAAAGGAGAATGTGAAATGTTGAAAACATGTCTTTTTGAAAAACATTTCAACTTAAGCTTTTTTCTTGTGGCCATCTCTCTCCCCACTCTTTTTAAACCCTTTTCGCCGTCCTGCCTCCACGCTCTGTTTGTGTGATACAATCGGAGTGTGCTGCTCCATGCCCCTGTGGTCCTCAGTGGACAGGAACAGGAATGTCTATTTTCCTCCCATGCAAGTGGAGAGCACAGAAAATGCAATTGTTCCCTGTTGAGAAATGTCCAAACACATTTATATGCAATTGCTTTCGGGTAAACATTCGCATATTCCGATGTGGACATGTTAAATTGGCTACAGCGTATCCCACAAGTTTCCTGTGCCGCACTGTTCTGTTTGTCTCTGCCAAGGCTTTTGGCGTTTCACCTATCACTTTGGTTGCATTGTTAGTGTTTGGAGACATGTCCACTGAATGTAATTTCCACAAGCCGATTCAATAAAACAACACTGTGTTCTCTTTGTCACCGGATCAGGTCTTTGAAAGTGGAACATTTGAGTCCAAAAGCCCAAATGGTGGTTAGGTGGAGCTGGCAGACCGAGTAGGCGCCGTCGCTTTTCTTATAAAATGCTTCAGTGAAAGGACTGGAGATCCAGATTTTCAACGAGGGGGAAGAGAAAAGAAAAAAAGAAAACTCAACAGATTTGCTGGCATTTAATGGAGACTGGGCATCCAAAGCAAAGTTTCACAACGGTGATTATCATATGTGGCAATCGAGCTTTTTTAAATTAGCAATGAGGATCCAGTGTTCGTGCCTCGAGTCCCCTTTTTTTTCGCTTCCATGTTCTTTTCTGTGCATGAAACAATTGTGAGGTAATTACACTTTTCTGGAGCATAAGTCTCAGGTGCTCAGTGAATAGTGCTGCTAAATGTTTTTTAATCCAAACAGATCAGCGGATCAGGGGTCTGAGAGGGACATGCATTGCTAAATGAATTTAAACTTTCTTTTTGTTGTTGCTCAGTTCAAATTAGTAAATGGTTCAGTTAAAGGCGGAGAACTCTTTCATTATAACCTCTAATGGGAGGTTCTCATGCTGTTAAGTGTCATTTTACTGAGGCTTATAGATCATGTGGCTGGATTTGAGAATTGACGGGGTGGTTAAGTGACATTCCTCTGCCGGTCCCTTGTTTGCGTTGTATGAGAAAGGATAGTGCGTGTTTTTTAGTCCTTTGTTGGAATGTCACAGAGACTCCAGCTGAGTCTTCAAACTAATGACGTTGAACAACACAGAAGCATTGTGGCCTTCATAGAATGTGGGACTTGGAAGTGAAGTGCTGTACATATAAAGAATACAAATTGGGAAACCAAAGGCCTTTTCTTTTTCTTAACATCAGAAATCTGAAAGGGCTTGTATAATCACTTATGGAGCTCCATAATGAGTACTTCTATTAAAAAAACACTTTTCTTTTCTCTCATCCCCCTAGAATTTAGTATATTTGAAAAAAACAACTTTTATATTCAATTGTGGTCAGACAGCACCATGTTGAAAAAGCAAAGTAGCAAAGAGGCTAATAAACGGTTAGCTTGGCAAGCTGTGACTACTATTAACATTTCTTCTCCGTATAAAAATAAGGTCTCCTCTCAATGAAATTGAGTTCATTGAAACCCTCCTTGTTTTATAAGGGCTTTCATTGTCAATTTTGTGTGGATTGGATCTTCTAAGTTACTTGATTTTGATCTAATTGTATTAATCTGGTGGTATTTTATCTTTTGTCTGCCCATTGGCATGAAAAGCAGGCCTTTTCTCCTGTCCTCCTGGTCTGGAGGGATTCATTAGCTTGCCGTTCCATGTCTTTAAATCCCACCCCGGGCCATTACATGAGGCCCAGTTTACAATACAATAATAGTCGCATGTAGTGATATTTTCTTAAAATGTTACACATAAGGCTCTAACGTAGGTTCCAGAGCTTCGCAATTAGCTTTTCACACTAAAAAAGACTAAAAAGGTTCAATCTACAGGCCTTTCCACGAAGTAAAAGAAACTGTAAAAGTTTTTGGGAGATTTCCTATTAGCTTTTTCGCCGGTTTGAACATGTTTAATATGTGTCTGATACTGTGTTTTCATTTAAGTGTGAGTAAAGTCGTACTTTGTAAAGAACTGGAAGCAGTAAGAAAAACAAGCTAACTTATCACTTAGCAAAAGCAAAAACATTGAGAAAAACATTTTTTAATCATAACATCCGTCAAACACATTTATCACTGTTTTTATGGTCGAAATTGTGCAAATGTCAAAACATATTAAGATGAGCGCCAAATAAGTTATCCCCATGTGCTCCTAGTGTTGTGTGCTAACCTATGACAGCATTCAGTTGGTTTCAGTTTGAGCTGTAATGGTGATTTTTTGACACTGGTATTCATTTCCTCCGACTCTTAGGAATCAAGCAAATAAGCCAATTTCTTAAAACGTGGATCCGTTCCTGAAAACATCTGTGGTGATGCTTACAGATCAAAGTTGCGCTGACATCGTGTTAAATCAGAGAAACCAGTGTTGAATGGAAGAAATCTGAGACCCTCAGGCGGCGCTGTATTAAAACCAGACACGCTTTTTTGTAGGAATTGCTGCATGAGAAGAGGAATGCTTCTGAAAACCTCTGTTAGTGAACACACTTCATCATATCTGTACTTCTTTGTCTGTTGTCTACGTGTTTTTCACCTAAGCAATTTCTGTCCCCGCTTAATCCCCCAAAATGATAATTTTTTTACAATAATTATTTCCATTTTAAATTGATTTTATTTGAGCTTTTCTTTTTTTATAGATGTATGTGGTATGCTATCATTTCCCCTGAGTTTCCATTCCCGTCTTTATTAATTGTTTGCATATAATCAAGACTGGGAAGCATTCTTCCTTATTAAGTGCTGATTGAAAGTTCCCAAGTAAACTTCTTAAAGGACTAAAATTTCAAGTAAATCTTTACTGATAAAAGTAGAAAATAAATTATCTGGACCTAAGTTTATTTTAATGAACTGAGGGATATTTGAAAGAAGAATCACCAGCTTTAACTGTAACACAGTAGTATAGGGAAAGTTGGAAAATCTCTAACTTATTTGTAGTGTTTCGACCTTAATTGAGACTTCAGGACAATAATTAGTTTTCTTTAAAATATCCTATCTGGATATATATGGTTTCTGGATATCAGCTTGAAAGTGGCAGGCCCGGCTGTAAATGCAACACAGCAAAAGGTCTTTGTTAAGCAATGAGCCCCGTTCCTGATAACACGTTTAGGTCAGATCTAATCACAGCTGCTTGTCCAAGTCAGCTGGTGTCTGTAGGTCATCCCAGCTGTCAGCAGCCAGCAGGTGCCAAGAGGACAGAAGCATGGCTCCTGAATGCAGTTCGGCTGCCTCAGTCCATGTGATCTGCTTGGAAGCAGATGGAATTGTTTTGACCTTTGTCGTTGTTGGGAAAGGGTGAGGTCTGCACACTGAGATCAGGAAACCAAAAGAACGTCTGATCCATCTTTACACACACTGCACATATGGAAGGTTTTCCGTTTCTTTTTTGTTTTTAAAAGGAACACATTCAATGTCTGACACAAAAGGTCGAAGCGACGAACCTGTTCACAGATCTTCCCTCCCAAAATTACACTTGTCTTTGTCTCCTGGCAGGAAAACCCCAAAACTCTGCACTTGCTTAAATTGAGCGACGATGACGATGTTGATGTGACAAATGCGTGTTTGTGCCGCTGACAGCGGATGAGGACGATGGTTACAGTGAGGGGGTGATGAGTAAGGTGCTGAATGTGCAGACCGCAGCAGCAGACTGGAAGTGTAAAGAACTATGTCCAGATCCGAACTCAAAGAGACGGAGAGCCGAGCTGCAAGGGAAAAAAGGGAACGAGCCGCTGACTGCAGATGACCAGAAACAAGTTAAACAAGGAGATCAGAGATCTGGGCAAAGGACTGGGTAAAGGGAGTGGGTAAAAATGAACCACGAAAAAGAAGACGGGTCACAATGTAGAGCGTTGTTTCGCACGTTTCTTCGTTTCCATAAGGAGGGGATTAAATGTGCATTCGGGTTCAACACTCACCCAGTCACCCTCACCGCCCGTTCAGCGACCCCCACTCCAGAATCCATCAATGCTGCCTGAAACTCTAAAGCTCATCGCAATCAAAGTTTCCAGTCTTTTGTCGTCCCATTTCCACTGTTTTTGGAAAAGGCTCTAAACTGCATCTCAGCGTTGCCATCCGACCACTGCAGCTGCAAAGGAGACCATCTACGGAAGCGGAAAAATTTTGAGCCGCATGTGTGCCTCAGCTGTGCATGAAACATAAAAAAAAAACGGCGGAAAGCAAAGGGGAGTGATGGGGGCAAGACGTTCTGCAGATGCTGCCCTGCAGAGACGAGGTTGAGCCTCATTACTAGGTATTTATTAATTGAACAATGTTGAAGAGTCACCAGATGATGGAACCAACGGATTCTAATCCTCTTCATAAAGGCAAAAAAACAATCTGATAACATATGTGACTTGATTTGATAAGTTTGACTCTGTACAGATCAACTTCTTTATTGGTCCCACGTGGCACTGAAGCTGTGAAAAAAGCTATGTGGCCTCTAACATGAAAGAACATAACTATGCGGCTGTCTGATTCCCAACTGGCAGCAGTTAAAACTCATGACTTCTTTGTTTGTGAATAAAAATTCCTTTTCAGAAACACATACCAACCAATAATGCGCTCTGTAAGAACATGAATTCTCTTTAAAGAAATCGTGTTCTTTCTTTTCTTTGTTTTACAAGCTGACACAATTTGCTGTGTTCGTAATGAAATATATGTGACAGACTTTGATCAAAATGCCACAGAGATGTGGTACAACGTGTCCATTTTAAACCATTTCAAATGGCTCTTTTTATAGTATCTGGTTTTAAAGCAGTTCGACTCCACTTCTCTCCCTTGAGGGTTGACTCACTGGAGATCTGCCGGACAACTTTAAGATGCCTTTCAAACCTCAGTTGAGACACAATGAGACTGAGTAACCCCGGAAGACTGTTATTACATTCCATAGCTAGTCTGAGAGCTAATCCGAGTTCAAATGACCACCTGGGTTGTTAATGTAAAGTAAAAAATGAACTGAAATTCAATATGATGACAAAACCACTTCAAACATTAGTAAAAAGCTATGCTGTGAGCTTTGCATAGTCATAGGAGACTTACAGGGATCAGGCCTTTGCTGTCCCAATATTCGTTTTTTAGTGCCAAAAGTTAAGAACTGTTGCATAAAGAATGTAATTACCTAATTCAGTAGAACCTCTACATACAAATTTAATTTGTTCCGGGACCTATTTCGTATGTTAAAATATTCCTATGTTGGTTCAAATATTCCCATAAAAATACACTGTAATTCGTATAATTTGTTCCACACCCCAAAAACCTACGACAACTCCTCAATAAATACTGCAGATAATTACACAGAGCAATAAAACAAATGCATTATATAAGAGAAATGTAAAAAGAAATCAGTTATAAAGAAATAATCAATGAAAGGGGTTTTTATTGGCACTCTTTGGCAAACAGAGGTGTAGGCTTAGCGATGCAGGAGACGGTCGGTGTGGAGGTATAGGTGGTGACTGAGATACAGTATGAACTGTAACTTACTCTAACTTTTACTTCTTGAACTTTAAACTAACCTAGCTTACTTATTTTTATTTCATTTTTATATTTGATTATTTTTTCTATGACAATGTATGTTGGAAATTTACTTTGGGTGTCAAGTCGAATATTTGATCGAATTTCAATTCGTATGTTTAGGCAATTGTAAGTAGAGGTTCTACTGTAATATAAAGTCAGAGATCGTATTCCAACTGCAAGAGGAAAAAAATCTATTAGAGGTCAAGTTGTCTGACATGAATCTATAAATCCTTCATAGAACAACTGGAAATGCATAATGAGCTACTAATGCTCCTTAAAGTTATAGGGTAAATAAAGCTACTGATAAGAGTTTCCTGTTAATACCAAATCAAAAGCAAAGAAAACAATAGAGACTTCCCCCTTTGGAGGTTCGACAAAAAGCATGCTTGCATTTAAACTTTGGACAGAAATAAAAATGAGGTAAGTGGGTATTTCTACTCAAGGTTAGGTATGAAATCCTGGTCCTGAAATGGGTCTTTTCAGACCTGCGGATCAACAAACAGTCACAAAGTTGTTTTTTTCTTTTTAGAAATTGCTAGTGATTTTGGACTCCCAAATGCATACTTTTTTTCAATCGTATATCAATATAAAGGTCATTGATATTTTTTAAGCTGAATGGAGCTTGAAGTAACTTCCCCACACTGTTCTGCAGCCTGTTTTTGACTCAACAGTAAGCCCCACCAGATCTGCACCTGCTGCAGCAGGCTGGCAGCCCATTAGCTCTCAGATTCCAGCAGAGTGATGGATGGCTCTCAGGGACAGGGTTGAAATTTACTTGAATGTATCAGGAATCCGTAACAGGGCCTGCTCGGTCTCATCTGTGCTCCATCTAAAACTCCATTCCCGGTTAATCTGAATCACAATCGGAATTTATTTTTAAAATTGATATAACAGAGTTGGTGGTCTGAATCCTTGTTCTACATAAGCGCCACTGATACGCATCTCTGTGAAAATACTAAGCTGCCTTGGAGGCTGAGCTGGAGTTATTTAATTAGAAGAATAATGACGTTGCCTCCCCTACTTTCCATGGGAGGGTCACAGCCTCCACCCCTGAGCTTGTTCACCTTGAGCAGAGAAGAGCAAAGGAAAGGAATTTACCTTTCACATGAGGGAGGCCAGGGTTAGATCAGGGTTAGAATTCTGAAATCCTAAGGCAAGCCAAGCGTGCTTTTGGGTGTGTGGATTTATCAAGTAACTGTAGTGGCCTGCGGGAAAACATCTACATTTCTCAGCTAGGCTTGATTGATGCGACATCAAATCCTGAAATAAGCCACCATTATTATTTAGTTATTATTCCTTAGGTAGGATTTGAGTAAACTTTTCAAGTGAGAAAGAAAAACAATGGACCGTACCGATTTATAGCTCATTTCTAGTCTAGTCGATCACTCAAATGACTTGTACACTTTTTACAGGCTACTCTATCACACGCCTTCAAACGCTGATGGATGAATTGGTGTCCGCCAGTGTTTCGCTCAAGTACCTGAACCACAGCAAGCCGGAAGTCAAACCACGGCCTTCCAAGTGGGAGACAACCTTTCTTCCTCCTGAGCTATTACAGACACAAGAAGAAAAAAAAAGAAAGAATATCGATACAGGACCAGAAATGTCCATCTAGATCTCGTCGGAAAGCCTTGCCAGAGTTGGCTCCCACTGAAGCGTGGCTGCGAGGAAGCCATCAAAGAATGGAAACGGGGAGAAAATGCAGAGCTATGTCAATCGCAAGAAGCGACCTAAAAGTCAGTGGCGTCAGCTGAGAGACCAGACCTCATAATTACTGAAGAGGTTGCGTACCTTCCCGACAGAGAACGTAAGAAAAAGACAACCAACATCCAAAGAAGAGCTCTGGGACGTCCTTTAAGAAGCCTGGAGAACGATTTGACGATACACTCACAGCATAGCTGACTGTAGGTCTCTTTGTATCAAATGAGGGGTGACTCAGCACTTTTGCTCAGCATTATAAAACATCAGCAGTCAGGACTCTGGAGATTGTGCAAATGAAACACACAAGACCAAATACAGATTACGATCCTGTATGTAACTACAACTTGCAACCAGAGAGCTTCCAGTCCCCCACAGTTTGTTTGCATATTGATAACTCAAGCAAAGGGATAATTCCTCAAACAGTAAATATGACAAGGTCAGGTTCCTATGCCCATCTGAGAACAGTATCAGTCGTTAATGGGCGCTCTTTCTCAATTTGGAGTGCTGGAAATGCCTCTGACAGTGAGAGGGACAGGAACACGTGACAGGCTCCTGTGTGTTACTTCTAATCCAGAAACTGAATCTGTAGGAACAGAGAGCTCCGCTCTTTTCGTGTGCACATTGATAACACTGGATGGCCGAATCAGCTTTGAACATCACAGCAAATGTTTGTCTTTTGACCTGAAATGCGAAACAGCTGCTCTGGCATCACCAGCCCAAGTGCGGACAGACGGGCTGCAGAACCTGGAGACGTTATCTTTAAAAAAAAATAAAACAAAGGCAGCACACTGTACTATCTGATGCACGCACTCATAAAAAACAAGCTTTTTGAAGGGGAAAGTTTGCTGTTTACCACCATGCGATTTGTTTAATTAAATTTATTGCTCAGCGTTCGTATTTTGCAATTTTAAGTCTGCTTATTCTCGACAAAAAAAAGATGTTGCCCGAACACTTTTACTCATTAACTTTTAGGTTTAATCTGAAACATCGTTTACTTTGCTAACTCAGATAAGGTCGTCTGGTGAAGTCAAACTTAAATTTAGTCTCAAGCTCATATTTGCGAATACCTCCAAACAAAAGTCATACAAAGGCTATCTGATGTTTGGATAATGAGAAAAAGACGCTGGCCGGCATGATGTAATGGCAGCAACATGTTTTGCTTGCTCTCCCTCCCTCTCTTTTTTTTTAAGAGAGCCGAGCACATTTGGTTTGTTTCGTGCCGAAGAAACAAGCGGGCCTCCGAGCACCACTCTCTTATCTTGCTCTATGCCACAGTCAGCTATTGAAAAGCAAATGTCAGTCACTGGCACGCTGTTTATACACACACACACACACACACACACACATTCAGGCTGGGGGTGGTGGGCTGCGGCGTTGTTAGTGATTTCCAGCTGATAGACAAGCACAAAAGACCTCTGTGTCTGGCGACGGCCACCCTCCTTTCCTCTGTATCCCCCTCCCCTCCAGGCTGAGATCCTGTCCAGCAGACCCTTGGAGAAAAAAAAAAAAACTCCATCTCTACCTCCCGACTTCTTCGCTGTGATGCTCAAGTCGGCTGGGTTTCTGTAAAACAGTGAGACAAGAGGCCTCTGTGCTGTCACGACGGCCGTATTAAATGCTCAGCTCCACACTCCTCTTTAGGGAATTTCCCCAAAGTGCATTTGTTCCCACAGATGAGCAACTGTTTGATGTCATATCTGTGCAAAACATCCTCAAGATGAAGCCTGCCGTCCGTGTTCGTCCTCGCCTAGCTCCAAACGAGCGCCCGTCTTCATCCTCACTTCCGCACCTTCCGCTTTGAATTCTCACCTGCCATCAGCAGGGCCTAACGTTTTTTTTAGTGCGAGCCAGAATCTATCCACAGCCATTCACTTGATTTTGAATTTAATTTCTCTCAATCTAGTAAATATATTGGTACCTGAACAGTTATTGTATTGCTGTAAAATAGTGACTGTGTAGATTTGGATGACATCAACAAGCCCCTGAAAATGAAAAGAAACTAAAACTCTTAAAATGTCAAGGTGACATAACGTGATCTGGCTTTCCCTGGTGGACCCTCATTGTCGCTAATAAAGCCCTATAAGGATGCAAAACCTCTGGGAAACCCCCCACCCCACCCCCCAGTACACGCATATTTGTACACGGAACATTTACAGTCCAAACACTGTTACAGCGTCACAGCTGGTCCACTCTCTCTCTCACTTTCTCTCTCTCTGACTTCTAGCATCCATGAAAAAAAAAAGTGTGTCTGCTGGTATGAGCAACCCGAGAAGTACCTATTTTAAAATATACTGCAGGCTTTGTTGCAGCCTTGAAAATGTGGCATTCTGGTAAGGACCGACTGCGTCACGCTTGCATTGCCACAATCAAGGAGAGTTTTTGTTGATTAGGTTTTATTAGGTTTCCTCCTGGCGAGGGAAAAAGTCCCCCACAGTCCACACCCACGTCCACAGGAGGAGCCATTGGGGCCTCGTGTGCATGTCCAACATCATCACTTGACCGCAGTGATTCATAGTCCGATTTGCTCCCCCCCTACCAACACCACCATCCCTCCCCGTTTTTTAAGTTGATAGCAGCTCTTTGGATGCTCTCAGGCTTCCTGGACCACAGTCTGGATTTTCTGCTGTCTGCGTGAAAGATAAATGGGAAAAACACTGGCGAAAACACAGACATGAGATAAAAGGCCAATGAAGTCATCAAGCTGGAGATCACTCTGGTTGCCTGATAAATGCAGCAGGTCTGGCAGGCTGAACGGAGCGATTGGGGCTCACCACCATGCAACCTTGGAGAGGTTATTTAGCGTTTATATGCAGCCCCCCTACTATTTTCTTATATAAAGCTGTGTTTTTTGGAAATTGTTCACCACAAGCTTTTGTTTTGACGTGCCGAGGGCCGCAGACGGGTTTCAGCCATTGGTAAACACTTAGGCAGGCGATTTAAAGTTTTTATCGTGTCTCCTTTAAGCATTTTTCTTGTGTGCTTTGACAGAGGAAGACTGAGCTTGTGTAAAAACTGAGCTGAGAGTATCTCGTGTACAGCTCGGACACATAATGACTAAATGAATTCATAAAACCCTATTCATCCTCCTATTGGATCCATGTAAGGTGTGTTCAGCAGATCTTATTTTTAGAAGAAGCTGGTCTTGTTGCTTTACTGACACAGTATCACTTGTTGCCTGCTGTGTACACTGTACATGCAGATCCATTTCCAACATGTCTCGACCTGCAAAGTCTCTATTAGAATATCTGCTGTATTTGGAGATTTGACCCTTGGTGAAGCCGAGGCTAAAGCTTCCTGTATTTTCCAAATCTTCCAAGTTGATAAAAACCTAGTAAGATTAACTTTTTAATTCAAATTTTAGAAAAGGCTGTTTACATGGTGCATGGTGTTGACTAATTTTTATTGTAAAGAACATTTAAGGACATTCTGTTGGGACTGATTTATTACAGTACTGTAAGGATCTTGTTGGTGGACCTGATGAATCTCTTAAATTACATGCAAAAGTTACAGTACATTTAAAGCATGAATATTTGAATCTCAACAGTTAGAGCCTTGCTAGCTAGTTTTCCTCCTTTGGACTGTACAATAAACTTTTACAGCGCAATAAGATTTCATGTATTCATATATTGAAATATTTATTTCTGTACCTGTACACAATCTGTCATCAGCTTAATTTAACTCTAAAGCTAAAACAAAGGGCTAATAAAGAAAACGATGAATTCCTGGATACGTGCAGTAGCCCATTAGCATGCCAACCAGGCAGTGGACTTTACAGGCTTCTGAAATCACACCCGCAGAGCTAGAGTCTTAGACTAAACAAAACTCTCCCAGAACTGTGCTGCAGAAAACAAGCACGACTCCCATAATGATCATTAGACAAGGACAAAGTCCGAGTTTAAACAATGAAAGATGAGAGATATTAGGATTTCATGTTGCGCAGTTCTGGTGTTTATGCGCTCTGAGGTACTGCTGAGGCAAGCATCCCGGACGAGGCTTGCTTTGTTTTTTAACATAGCAGTCCTAAATGTTTTCATTTATGACTTAAAAAAAGGAACACAACTTGAAGGACAGCAGAAATTACTCCTGTTGTTTGGATACTTTGGACTATTATTCAGTTAAAAATTAGGGAGGATAGCAAAACTGAAACATTGGAAACTTAGAATTTTGGTTATGGGCTATACTCAATGAAAATTGCATATAACAAATGCAAGTCATACAGGTGGCTGTATATTATTTGAAAGTGTGAACTGAAACCATAAACAGGGACGGAGGCCTCCAACTCCGCCCCTGGCCTAGTTTGATGTCAGCAAAAACATGTTGTGAAAGAGGTTGAGGCTGACAAACAGCAAGAAAGAGAAAAAAGGGAGTGAGGAGAAAGAGAGAATAGATGCAGTGTATTGACAACTTCCTCAAGATATGTAACTGATTAAGTTCTCTGCAGTCTTAGAGAGCAATGGCAATGATTTAGAATTTGAACAACAACACATACTGTACAAAGAACCAACTAGCAGTGTTTTACACTGTTTACTTCATATCTATGTTTATATAGAGTTTGTTCTGTGTTTTGAACCCTGGATGCATTAGTAAAGAACAGTTCAGTTTATAACCTTGCTAAACTGATTTGGTAGAAGCAGTAAAGTCCCATAATAGTCTTTGTTTTTATTCTTGTAAATTCAAATGCTTCCTTGAATGTACACAGAATTTGTCTGGCAGGAAACTCCCACAGTGAGCAGGTCGGCTATCAGTGGCTGGCAGGGAGTAGGTCACTGCTACATTACATGTCATAAACCCCTTCCCTCTGTGTTTTTCAGTGATAAACCTTTATCCAATGAGTCCTGCGTGGTTGCAATATGACTAAATCACAGTCAAATGACTGAGCACGCACACAGAGCTGAGTGTATGAAATCCATAAGGAGTAATTAAATACAGCTTGCAATATACATTTAAGGCCTTTCGACATGTAAAGTCTCTTTTAAAAAAAAAGGTAGAGAACAGAAATATGTACTTTACAATTTAGAAATAACCCTAGAGCAACAAAAAGGGTTCCATTTATTTGCTAGTATTTCTGCTTTCAATTTAAAATGTTTTGAGATAGATCGCTCATGTTTAACCGCACCAACCTAATTCATTTAGTTCATACACCTCTATAACTGAGTTCAGCCTCAAGAAATGCATCAAGTAAAAACAAAAATCACGTTTGATCAAAGTACTGTAAATAGATTTGTAACAAAAGAGGCATCTATACATGAGGGAATCTGGAAAGAGCAAAGACTGCAAACATATGTCTAGTTTATCAACAAAACGCACAAGGAAGTAGTTTAAAAATCAGTTTTCCTCAAAGAAAGATTGGAAAGTTTATGCTCTTTTTTTTTTCTTAAAATCGGGACGAATTCCAGAGCCAAGCAGGACAACCGCGACCCTTGGCTCCTCATCAATAACGGCTATTCATCAAGAGCTGGTAAAACTACATGGGTAATAAAGCTAGTAAAGTACGACCATAATCACTCAAACCAACATCATACCATACCTTCAGCCTTTCTTTCCATTTTAGATCCCACCCTGACAGCTCCAAACCAGAAGTCGTCCATAAATGTAGTCCAGGCAGAGTGGACTGACAATTAACCAAAGAATTTACTGATTCAATCTCAATTTTTAAAGGCGTCTTTAATTCCCTTTACCACTTGCCAATCATAAGGTACATGTAATAACACCTTTACCTCATCAAAATTGACATGAGGTTATGATTAGGAGTCTTCTATTGGTCGGGAGCCAGGGTGTGCTTGCGTTTGTGTTTAAATAACTATTTAAACTCCTAGTGTCAATTCAGAGCCACCACTTAATGTTTTTAGGTCTCTGGGAAGATGCCAGCTATTCAAACCTGGAACCTCCTTGTTCTGAGGCAACCAAATTAGTGTCTGTTCATTGGAAAAGGAATTGTCAGCCGTCTTAAACAACTCTTTTAAGAACAAGGTTAGTGAGGAAAGTCTGCTTTGAAGCCAAGGTAACCGTCTTTAATCCAGGACAGCGAGATTTATCTGTGCAGATGTGTGCGTGGTCAGATTCTCCACGGGTATTACCCTGTTGGAGGTGAATTTCTGCCCTGGCTTGAGGGATATATAAGACAGTAAAGAGGAAAACAAGACATTGCAGAAGCAGACAGAGATGTGTTTGGTTTAAATTAAGGCAAATATGCAAGGAAGCCATCAAAACGCCCCTGCGTAAAATTTTGATTGATGGTGTTATCACTCTGGAGCTTGGTTCCCAGATGATGGATGTCTGCAGCAAAACTGATTTGTTTGTCTCAGGGTAACCAAGAAGGCCAACAAAGCTATTATAAAAATAGCTTGTTTTTTCCGTTTTCTTTTATTTGCACGTCTCTATGACCATCTGCTTGCCTATCTGAGTTAGATTAATCTCAGACGCAGCTTGTGTACACACACAAACACGCAGAGACTGGCAGTCAGACTTTATTCTCCCGAAAAATTGGACGGTGCGCTGACAGTGAGGGATGAGTGGCCCCTCGGACCAGATTAGAGTTGGTAAGAGTTCATCATCGTTTCTTGGAGAAATACACATGCGTGCGTGCGCACACACACATCCAGTTCAGGCTTGTTGGGGAGCATATTAAAGTATTGGGTTGCAGCTACTGCTAATTTGCAGGGGGGGTGGGGGGGAGCACATTCATGTGCACGCTTGTCTTTCACTCTCCATCATCTTTTCGTTGCCATACTTGAGTCCACTGACTCTTCTGTGTTCTCTCAGGTTTTTACTTTATCTTTTTAATGTCTTATTTCCAATAATTGCTCATTTTTCTTCACTCTTTTCCCACCAACTTGTGATCTTTGGCTCTGTGTGTTCATCCTACAGTAACAAGTCCTAACATTTGAACCCACAGTTTCAACACTATTTTAGCCTTCCAAAACGGAAATTTGCTTGGAAAGGTCCAACAAGGCTATTTTTGAAAACTGTAGACCCGTGCTGCTAAACGATCAATTGAAACAGAAATCAAGTTGAATGTGATCATCAAACAGAAATAAGAAATAAATAACTCAAACTCTGTGAGAGTTCTCTTTGGGGAATGCCGTCATAACTAAACCTGTTCTGCATGATCACCCGAGACATCTATTCCTATCTCACTGGAGAGCATAAACAAACCTTTCAGGTCGCAGAGGTTGTGGAATAACAAGCCACCTAGCTTGACTGCCATGCACAGCACCACAGAAAAATAAAAGTTTATGGACAACTGTTGAATTCAAATAGGCCAATAAACAGTTCCTGTGATTTATTCTGAAAGATTCAACCCCACTGGAAAATGGATAAAACTTTAATAAAAATCTGATTTGAGGACACAACCGTACATATCTTTAGACATGTAAGGTTACCCTTTTGGTACAAATGAAAAACTTTTGCAAGGCTCTGAACTTTCCTCAGGTTATGTTAATGAACCGAGATGAAAGTAGGGGGAAGATGACATTCTCGATGGGTGCCCAGTACAACAGTGAATTGGGGTGATGTCCCCCCATCTGCCCTAGCTCTAGCATGCCGAGAGGTATACGAACCTGTTCTCGCACCTAACTTGTCACAGTTTGATACTCACTCAGCTTTGGAGCATGCAGAATGTTCCCTGTCAACATTTGTCAGTGAGCCGGCCAGTTTCCTAAACCTCAACAGGTCCATAAACATTTGAAACAGATGGCGGTCAGACCACAACCAAATGTTCCCCATGGCAGAGGTCATTATTGTAAACCAGAACTAGTCAGAGTGGGAAATGTACGAATGTTACTTCTGTTCTTTTAGTTAGTTACTTTCCAATTTGAATATTAAATGTTTTAATCTAAATGCATTTCGCACCGAGGACGTTTATGGTTTTGTTGCTTTCTTCTTTTCTTGTCCTGCACCGCTTTGGATTTTTCCCAAGACTTTGACAAGTCTTTGTTATTAAAATGGGTTTGATTTCCAACTGCTGAAATCAGTCGAAATAATTTTTTCATTCAGTTATTCACAATTTTATTGCAGTCTTTTCTTTTTCCTCCATCAGTCCGATAGATCCCTTTTTTTATAACTTTCAGCCACACAAAGTATGACATGAAGTAATCAGTCTGTTTTTATCTCCGTCTGTTGTCTTCGACGAGGTGAGGGGCTCATTTGTAGTTGTCATTACAGCTGGAAAGTGTTTTCTAGACTGTCAGACTGGCCCCAAAGGCCACAGACCCGAACACAGCACTAGTTGTGTTTCATGTTGCTCTAACCGACTTATGCTCAAGTAAAGTCGTCTAAGAGGCTAACTTTAACTTTGAAGGGCGTCACCTCAGAGGAGACATGCTGATTTACTGAACAACAAAGTGCCCTTCGCAAGGGTAATAGTGTAGTCGTTCACTGTAGACCACCAATGAGGGCCTCGTTAAGGGAGGATACTCGGAAAACCGACCTTTAAGCCTCAACCAACATCGGATAAGAGGTGCGATTAACCTCTTGCAAGTAAATGGTTTACGGTTCTTTCTGCCTTTAAAGAATTAAGGTGAACGTCAAATCTTCGGCTGTTATTTTGTTTCATCAGGATCTCCCTTTTTTAACCAGCAATATCACAACCTGAAGTTCTCATTACTTAATCGGGCAGAAATAGAAGATTCCAGATAGTCTACAAGGAAAATGTTGCCATGCGATGGCTGTTGCATCCTAATGGAAGTTAGCTTCATTTAAATTATACAGAGAAGAAAAAAGAAAGGCCAATTTCAGGCAGCACAACCTCAATAGTTTCTCAGAGTTCCAGGAGCCTGCAAACTCTAGAGGACATATCACCAAATAGGCAAACTCCCACAAGTTGATACAATTTCTTAGTAGTTCACATGTTCTCTTCCACAGACTGTAAAATTTAATTCCACAACAAATTACACAAAATGATCCATCATAACATGTTGTACCGTAGCTTTGCTGATAGCGGACATGAGCGCAAAAGCATGCCGAGTTCAGACCATCACATAAGCATGGTAACAAAACTGGACCTACAGCTTTAGGTCTGCATTTCCTAATTTTTCCCACGTTTCCATTTCTCTCCTTAACAGTTGATGTGGACTGCTTTGGCACAGATTTGTTGCAAAGAAATGGCTGTGTCCGGCGTAGTCCTCCACTACGATTTCTACATTTTGACCAAGCACAGAACAACAGCTGATAAGAAATAACAGCTACACAAAAAGCTGGAGAAAATAATCTAAAACCTATCAAAACCACCTATGCAGAGGAGGCGACTAGCTCTGTGTATGACAAAGCAAATAAACTAGATTATGTTTTTTGGTTTAATGTGTGACTCAAAACATGACGTGCGTCATGCTCAGCTCTTAATCATCAGCATTAAGCATAATAAAATCAATGTGTGTTATCCTTCTGCTTTGTTGTAACATGCTAAATAAAGAGGTTTAACCTGGGAATAGTTGTCTAACATCAGCATCATAAGCTTGCAGCGGCAGCTAGGATCTTTCTCAACCCATCGATCTGAGAAGAGGATGACATTCAGAGTAAATTCTCCAATTTTTTTTCTGAGTTTGCTTAAACCTAGACTGGAACTCTAAGAAATCAAAATAGTGACTTCTTTTTTTGTGGGGCAAACTGGGACAAAGCGTTTGGCGATGAACAGATTACACGATTAAAAGGCTTTAATGGCATCTGTTAGGTTCTTTTTTTTTCAGTGCCATAACCATCCTGGATTACCTGAATTGTGAATTTAACAAGGAGAATAATTACTTCCAGCTTTCAATTTGTAGATTATTTTTTTTAAAAAGGCTTATTTTCCCTTTTCTGTGGCTGGATCAAACTGAAACCAGCTGTAGAGACAAGCGGTGCGGTTGTTTTGATCATGTGATCATGCGCATCTCTGGCGATAACAGCAAAGGATACAGGTGTGTTTTTGTCATATTTCAGAGTTTTGCCTTATTAAAGCTCATTTTCCTCTCTTCGGAGGCCATAATTCATTCAATTCAATTTCTTCTGC
Source organism: Menidia beryllina (assembly GCA_013363375.1). Taxonomy (NCBI): domain Eukaryota; kingdom Metazoa; phylum Chordata; class Actinopteri; order Atheriniformes; family Atherinopsidae; genus Menidia; species Menidia beryllina. The sequence continues at coordinate 2,250,468 of JABUIW010000018.1, read as the reverse complement.
TTTCCTTCATAAGAGGCTCACATTAAATGAGAAGATCCATCATTTCTAAACGGGAAAACGAGCTTCCAAAATCAAGTTGAATGCTCTTTTTATTCCTTCGACGTTTGTGTTACTTTTTCTGAAGATGGCGGGAAACTGTTTCTCCAATGCCGATGTCATCCCTTCACCAACCGCTCACATTTGTGTGAGGGCATAACTTTGCCTGACACTTGTGCTCACCTCCAAACGCAGCTAGATGCCACAGAAAGCTTTCATTACTTGAAAAATGTCAATTTGGTGCGCTGGCGCTACGGCTACTTTGGCTCCCTCGCCATCCAACAGCTTCCTCTTTGAGTTCTTAAGCTTAAACGCAACAGACATGTTGAACTTCTACATAGAAAACACGCTGTTCTGGGGTCACCTGCAAAGAGGCCTCAGAGCTCGCAGTGGGTCCCTGCTTCTGAAAGTTTTTTTTTTGTTTTCTTTGTTGCTCAACTGCAGCCACATGCGGGGCAGAAAATCTGCTGGCAATTTTCTTCATTTAAGTGTGTGTGCGAGGTGTGTGTGGGAGTAATTTTCTGCTGCCAGGACCCAGAGGAACATGAAGCTGAGACAGGCACGCTAAGTGTAGCGAGACGAGCTAAGTAGACCCGGTGTACTCCACTCTATGCATTTTGTTCTCCCTGGAGTGCATGGGATATACACAGGGGATGGGGGGGGCTCTTATGTACTGACATAGGCATACACATAGAAGCCTGGGGTGATCGCCTCCAATTTGCAGGTTGAGTTGAGTGTGTGGCGCAGGAGAAACCGAGCTGCTGCCAAGACAAACACAACATGTTGAAACAGTGAAAAGAAATGAAACATTCAGGATTTTGTGGTTTCTGAGCAAATTAATTGCAGGGTTATTATACCAACAGGGGTTCACTGCCTCACTTTAGAGCGCCGTCGGCTGTCCACATGATTACAGACATGGCTTTTGACAGAAAGGGGAACAACAAACTGATTAACACTGAATGCCGCTGTTTGGAGAAGACAACGGGGGAGGAGCCATATTGTAACTTTGTTTGAGCAGGGTTTCTTTCTGCTTGTTGTTTTTTTATAATGACATCTGTGTTTTCGTTTTTTTTCAGGTGACAGAAAATATCATCTCCAAACAAACCTTCATCGGTAAGCCTCCCTCCATCTCTTCCCCTGGCACACAGATTTGATCTATAGTACTGTTTCTGATGTTCCACAATTTCCCTTTTTCCTCCAGAAGCGAGGACGAGCCTCAACAACTCAAAGTTCAGCTCTGCAGCCCAGAGGCCTTCAGCCCACTTGACTCTCAGAGACTCCAGCTCACAAGGTCAGGCATCAGTGTGACGAGGACTGCTTCTCTGGAGTGGAGTTTTAAGGGGAGATTGAAAGGAAATGAATATTCCTCACCGCTTTTGAATATAACACACATTTTGCTTGTGCTTAGCAGCATTGCTGAAAATGTAATAAAAAAATAGACAAATACATCAAATAATATATAATCCAACAGCGTTCTGTTGACCTTTGCAAGAAGAAGAGCTCTGACAAACAACAGCTGAGCAGGGAAAACTACGCTAGTAATCCAATGTCAATGGTGAAAAACAGACTCGAGCACTGAGTGAAGCATTTTAGACCTAAAAGCAGGACTAGCTGCTGATACTGCCAACACACGTGGATGCCATTAAATATACCTTCAATGGCTCTTATCTTGGTCTTATCTCTGCAGACCTCCTTTAAGACAACCTGCGAATTTTAGAACACCAAGAGCAGTGTGCAGATTCTGTTTACAGTGCAAATATCCAGAAAAAATATTTATTTAAGTCACCTCAGGTTACAGCTACTGTTTAATTCGTCCTTAGTGCTTTGGGGTTGTTCTCGGAATTTTATCTGCGCCGCAGTTAAACAACGCTGTGTCGCTTAGCTTTTTTGAGAAGTCGCCCAACATCTGGCATTTGGATGAGGACTGACGACTGAGGTGCTCTGTCATGTCAGTGTCAGGATCTGATAGAGCCAGTATAATACAATGTTACTGACAGATGAGTCTGAAGCTAGAACAACATTTTTGGGAGTGCCCCCCCCACTGCATGCTATTGTTACATACTTCAGTGGTCATTTAGGAAATATGTTCTTCCCTGTAGCTTCCCAGCTGTTCATTCAAGTAACGCTTCCTGTGTGACGAAAGCTTCTTCCTTTGAGAAAAGCTTTCATGCGCTTAAAGCCGAATCTGTGAATGTAAATGGTCGTAAAAAAGGGATTTATTAGGACTGCGTCCTAATAAGACGAGAGTGATATGAGCATACAGTGAAATAAGAATTATAGGGCTGGAATGTGTTTCTCGTGCAAGTGCTATCCAGACATTGTTTCATTTGAAACTGGCATGCAAGTCGAGGGGTGTTGACAATCTGGCAAAGGTTCCACTGAGCTGACAAAAGAGCAAGCTTTTAAGTGTGTGTGTGAGTGTATAATAGAGAGAGAAAGAGAGAGAGAGTTTGTATATTTCTATGGAAGAAGGAAGAGTGGGTGAGGCTCACACATTCAGCCCATAAGGAAGTGCCAGAGCAATAGACACTCTGAGGGCTGGTCTCCGATGATGTCGATTAAGTTGTTATCTCTCTAATGTGCAGAAAACAATAGTCGTTAGCCTAGCTGCAGTACCAGAGGAAACAAGCATGACATAAGGCAGTTAAAGCACAAAAGGAATTTTTGAAGTTCCTGAAATCTGTTTGATAACTATGATAACACCAAGGACAGAATATGCTCTCTTTTATGTGCCACAGCTTCCATTGTTGGGATCCTGTTTTCCACCATGGTGTGTAGGCACGCACATTCACAAGCCCACTCATGAAAATTAAAATAAGAGGCCGGCTCTCAGAACCAGAGGTCAGTTTGCTGGGCTGCAGACTCCAGGTGTGTTAACACAACGCCAAGGAGGAATGATGGCAGCAATGATCATAGAGGAGCAGCTGTGAGTGCCCATTAATGTGGGAATGGGTTATAGGTCCGGCTCCGAACTATTTGGATTCCCTTGTTCTTCAGTTGAAAAAAAAAAAGAAAAAAAAAGATTGCTCTCAAATGGAAAACATTCTTGTCGGTTGTCAGTTTTCCAATGAGCAGACATCCCAACACGTTAACCCCGAGGTCAGGCGGCGAATGGTTTGGAGACTCGCAAACAAAATGCTGTCTTCCAAGTGGATACCACCATGAGAACAAATGCAGCTTGAAGTCCCTTATGAGGAGTCAATATCATGTAAAACATGACAAAATCCTGGCCAGGCTGCACTATCAGAACTTTCTCATCATTTACAAAAACTTCAGGGAATAATGTGTGTTGTTGCTCAAGTCTGACAGTTTTCAATGAATAATGGAGTTCCGCTCTTGGGTCTCTGTATTTTTCATCAGTGTGTCTTTATGATGTTCCAGCATGTTGTCGCCGAGTGTTCCCGATTATCCATTTGCATGACACACCTTTCCTTTTCTTCAACCCGATGAACACTTGCCATATTCCATAATAATGGTTACATCATTTCTGCATGTCTTCTCATTTATGCCTGCAGGGTTCCCTCCCTACAAGGTCTCCTCAGAGGGTCTCCACCAGTCCTGTCGTCATGTGGTCCACTCGTGGGCCAATCAGAGCTTTGGAGCTCACCTCCACAACATGACCCTGACCAATGGGAGGCTGCGAGTGCCTCAGGACGGGCGGTACTACCTGTACTCACAGGTTACAACTCTATACTCTATATTTCAGTTATTTTTTAAACAAAGAAAGGATGTTGAAAAACATCTCCACATGTTGTTCAGTGGCAGCATAAATATAATTCCAATTCTAATTTTTCCTCCAGGTGTACTTTCGTTATCCATCCCCAGCAGCTGGCGATAGCGATCAGCGCAGCGTTAGTCACCAGCTGGTGCAGTGTGTCTACAAGAAAACCTTCTACAAAAGCCCCATCCAGGTAGAACCACTTTTATTTACCTTAACTATGCAATCCCAATCAGACAAACTCTTTATCTTTATTGGAAATTTTCTGTGCTCTCGTAGCTCTTGAAGGGGGTGGGAACCAAGTGCTGGGCTCCAGATGCAGAGTATGCCCTCCACTCAGTCTACCAGGGAGGACTATTCGAACTGAGGGCTGGTGACGAAGTCTTCGTCTCCGTCTCGTCCCCCACTATGGTGAACGCAGACGATTCATCCAGCTACTTTGGTGCCTTCCGTTTGGACCTCTGAGAGAAAGGGATGGGAGAGGATACAACCGAGGGGGCAAGAGCTGGATAAACTGACGGGATGGAGACTCTGCGATGGGGGCCTTTTGAATATCCATTGGTTGGAAAAATTCTGGGTCTGGATCTCGGATCTGTAAAGTTTCCATGGAGCGATACGTTGAAGGATGGACGAATGATAAAATGTTGCAATGATAAATGTTGCAAGGAGATAGGTGAAAGGGAAACGAAAGAGTGGATTTTGTCTTTTTCTGCTCTCCAATAATAGAAAAATAACTACCAATTAATAGCAAGATTTTTACAAAAAGATGCACAATTCTGAATGTGAGAACTGATTTACTATCAATTCTCAAGGAAAGAATGTTTCTTTTGGAACAAAAGGAATTTTTTTTAAAAATTGTTCCTTTAGACAAGAGTCCCTGGGGAAAAAGGTCATCCAGCCATCTGCACCCCAAATTGAGTGTCAGTGCATCTCCTCTGTTAAACTTTTTTGTGAGAACCTATCAAACCCTTGGAATTCCAAACCAAAGAGTGCACGCAACGATCCTCTGCATTCACGCACTGTCGGACTTAGCAGAAGAAAATATAAAGATTAAACCAAAGCAAAAAAACAAGTGAAAGAATAAAATCTCTTCCAAGATTACCTTGAAAGTACTGCACATATGTATGGCTGAAAAGGCCACTTAAGATGACAATGACCTGTGGTGATTTTATGAACTAATTCATATATATTTTAGGTTGACTGGGCTTAAAACCACTCGGGCTAACTGCGGAGCATCTTCCCCTAACACTAGGACTGTGGATTTTATGCAAATACTTGTCGTGGAGGATTAGGACTGCCTCATCTTACTGGACACTATAACAAGCTGTCAAAAGAAGCAGGAGCTTTGTAAAGAAGAGTCTGGGAGGAGAGGAGGAGTAAAAACAGATGGGAGGGAGAGGTCTCATAAAGGCCAATGAGAATGAACCCTGCAGAGGAAGATAAAAGGACGTAGAGGCTAAGGGTGGTATGCAGCCTGACAAGTCCCCTTTCATTCACCCGTCTACAGTTCTTTCTCCGTCTTCAACATAAGTCGATTTTTTTTGCTGATCTTTCTCGTCTAACCTGTGAAGTTGCATTGCGTTTTATTTTTAGGAGCAGTGAAGCAGCCAACCAAAAACGCAACATAAATGACAACAAATACACAAAACGAAAGCATTCAGAGTTGTCATGGATGGAAGGCTGTATGTTGTTAACTGTTTCCATGGAAGTTTAAAAGTTGTTGCTTGTTGGTTAAACCTTTTCCATTTAAATAGATTTAGGGAAATCCTACAAACATGACTGGATTTTAGACCTAATTTGAGCCACAGGGAAACGAAAATGCTATTTCTGAAGTCCACTGGAAAATAAAATGTGTATATATATAATTGTTGAATTAAACAAAACACAAACTACTAAATGCCCCCTGCCTCCAAATAAAGCATTTTTCAAATACAAACTTTACCCCTTCAGCTCCCCTTTGAAAGACCACCCACATAAACAAAACCCATTCAAGGTTAAATAATCATTTTTTCTTATTTACTTTGCACTCTGTTAGGCAGCTGTTCATATACTTGCCCGTTTATTATGCCTGTAACTGAAGAATTTCACAAGAGTGAACACTTGCAAGCTTAAACTGTTGGAACAATAAAAGGCTGATATTCGGTTTATGTTATAATGGCAGGGAAAAGGAGCCTTTGCATTACAGAAAGTATCTGAGACCACTAAACCAAAGGAAACGCTCATATTTATCTCTTCACTACCTGTTGATTTGATATCTAAGGAAAATATATGTACTATCATTAGAAAATTTAAAAGTCATGGAGGTTAAGTTAGAACAAAGACAAGGATGGAAGCATGCTAACATATCGGAGGGCTTTGTTAACTTTGGGCAAGGATTGACGGGTTCATTAAACAATTAAAGTGTTGCTAACCTTGTAGTATGTCAGCATAATAGACTAGTAGGAAATGAATGATCACTGCAACACACCGGTTGTGTGCAGGATGGTCATTAGCACATGGTAATGCCGCCATGTTCTTAGCCGCTTTGTGCTAATGCCTTCAGACAAGTATATTGTTGAGAAAATGAATGTATAATTCTAATTAAATGGTCGAGTAAACACCTGACTGGAGCAATGGGTGACCGCCTTCAGTAAAGGCTAGCTGGCACTGCCAGAAACCCAGCAAACATTTCCCACCCGCAAAGGAATGCTCCACCACAAACCGGTGATCTCTTGAACTAATTTATGAAAATGTACATTGTATTGACCATATTTCTGTCCAAATTTGCATCACTAAGAGATCATTTGTCAGGAACACCATCCCTAGCACAGAGCCAGGCCAGCCAGTTCCTAATTGTTTCCAATGGGCCTTTCATATTTAACTCAACTTTTATCAAAGTGGTGCAATTTCTGTGTGATTTAATTAACTAGTGCCTTCCTAGAAACGTTCAATGGTTAAGTCTTGTGTGTTAAATTGAAATGTGGGAAACTTTTAAAGCCGGGTTTCATAGTGTAGATCTTTTCTCTTAATCATCAACCCTCACGCCTCATATTACGTGCCACTAATAAACTAGCATACTCAGTTAAAAAGCTGAATTAGTTGCCTGCCTTTTTTTCCTGCTCCATCAGTCATGAAACAGATTTGATAAAACAAACAAAAAGCTGACTGAATATGGCCGCCAGCCACCTAGAAATACTTATATATACCCAAAAACATGTGCAAACATTACAGCTGGAAATGAAACACACGTGTGCTGAAAATGTCCCTCAAATTATATCAACCACACACAGACCAGTGAACGTTTAGGAAAACGACCGGTTAAAGAAAAAAAAAAGAAAAAGTTGCAGAGAAAGAAAGATTTGAAAGGCACAAGATATTTCTCGACATAATCCATGCACTGCCTTGCACGGAATCAACCCCTACATACTTTTCCCTCTGGTATGTGCGCATGTATGCACATTTAAGATACATACACATCACCTCACACTGCATCTAGGCAGGCCTGTGCTGTGCAGACACACACGTTATCTTGTCTAGTCACTTTCAGAAAAGAGACACAAACAAACTGACTTACACACTCATTAATCCATGCTGTCCAGCCTCCCTGTGCCGTCTGGTTGTTGTCAGTGGTCAGGCAGTGCGTAAATGTGTGTGTGTTTGAAATTACAGTACATTTTCCCTTCTTTCTCATAGATGATTAGGTAAGGAGGTTGAACAAATGAAATGCATCCCTTTACCGTGGACTCCATAAAAGGTTATGGTATCATCAAGGTGTTTTGGTAACACTTTAAAATCATGTATATTTCTTCTGAAATCACTATGTTTAAGTTAAATTCCATTTTGTGTTTACCATGTTAGCTGCTTGTCTTTTCTTTCAGCCCGTCTCATTATCCAAACAGAACTTGCTCCCCTTCTGTGAACTTGAGACTCAAGTGTAGTTTTTTGTTTTTTTATTTTTTTAAATCCAGGGTGATGATAATAATGCTAAACCGCATCTAATTGTATCAGCGCCAGCTGCAAAAACCCCCTTTGCCATGAATGTGTAAGAGCTTTGTTTGTACAGGACTGTTTCATACATAGTTGTGAACATGTGTAGCACAGTGTTGCTAAGAAAAATAAACAAATATCTGAACTTCCCCAGTGTATGTGAAACTTTTAAGCCTTTTTTTGGCTATGCAGTGCCTGTTAAAAAGGAGAAAGAAAGGAAAGAATTCTGTTCCCCGTCTATGGTAAAGGGGATTGTATTGCCAACCAACTATAGGTGATCCTGATGCAAAAAAACATGGACCCACTGCCGTTAATTAAAAATTGATCAAATTGAAAAAGTTTGGAATGATAAATAAAAGGTTATTGCAACACTTTCATTTTCTATACCTCTTATTCCTTGTAGGGTTGTGAGAGGATCTGAAGGAAGTGTAGAGTTCCTTGTCTGACAGTCTCCTACCACCATCTCGGAGTAAGGCCTCAGAGTGTGTGATTTTGCTCTGTTATCTTCGTTTCTGTTGGAGTGCAAACAAATATCAAAAAGGGAATTAGTATCTACGTCTGCATGCAAACGGTGTTCAAGCTCAAGACTTTCCAAACTATAATGGTAAATTTTACATCAGTTGATCAAGTTCAACCTTGAAGGGTGCATTCAGCAACAGTCACATGGAAAAGAGTTCAGAGTTGCACTAAAGAAAACACCTCTAACTGTTTAGCATGGGGGTGGAAGAATCATGCTTTGAAATTGTGATGCAGCTGGTGGGAATACTTTCCAGTCAACAACCGGTTCTGCATATAAAGGCAAAACCATCTGTTAAGGAGACGAAAGAAAAACTAAAAAGAGGTGCCGTACGACTTCAACAAAATTCAAACGCTACCTCGTTAAGAGGGGAAAGCTCAATGTTTTCTAATGCCCCCTGGACTCCCAACAAGCATCATCAAAACCTCAAAGGAGACCTGGAAGACCATAAATCATATAATAATAGCAGAATCTTTTTGCTGAAATAATGATGCTAGGGAAAAGAAAAGCATCCCATTAAAGATGTTATCATCAAGTAACAGTTGAAATGATTTAACACCTGCATAATATTAAATACATCAGCAGCTCCAGATCTTCAAGTCATCTCTTAAACATCCCCAGATAACTGCAATGGATTCAGGATCATAAAATGTAAAAGACAAAGGTTTAAAAAGTTACAAATACCTTGCTGCACGCATGTGGATTCAATTTGTGGTGTTCTCCAAGTGATTGAGTGAAATCTTGTATCATTTAGAGGTATAATTTAGTGATGGCAGTAATTACAGCAAATATTTGAAATCTAAGGGCGTTCCAAGTCTCATAGCATACCGTAAAAACTTTTTTTTCAATCAAATTCATCGTGTTATCATAGACTTGTAAGCTTCTTTTGACAATGGAATGTACAAATAGCTTCTCCCTTTGAGGCAGTGAGCGCGCTTCAGTTTCTGGTAGCAGTAGGCGCACGAGAGGGGAGCAAATCTCCAAAGATCCATAACACATGTTGCAAGATTGCCAGCAGTTTGGTTAGATTTTTCTCCAAAGATCATTTTATTACATTTCATCGCAGTCAGCTCAACTCGTGACTCCCGCTGGTTAGTTCATAACATTTTTGGACTTTCTCATGTTTTCCATTTGCTGCACCCTGTAGAGAATTATTGCTCATTTCACAGTACTGTCATAACATTTCACTATCTGTTAGATAGCTAATAAATAAGCTGAGGGTTCTGCAGTTTTAACACGTAATTAGTTTTATCCACTTTTAGAAGCCTGATTATCCAGATTAGATTTGTGAAACAATAACATGAATAACAAAAGAAGTCTACAGCAATGAATAAAAATCATAAATTACACTGCCTTTCATTTCTGAAGATTTAGGTGTGATAACATACAAAGAAGAAAACAAGTACATTGCAGTAAAGCTGAGGTTTGTAAAAATCCTACTAAACCAAATAAACTTCACTAAACCACTAAACTCTTACTGTCAAGCAGGGTGGTGGAGGGCTAATGATTTGGGCTCGTTGTTTACTAAAGAATTCAAGAGTCAAATGTGAGGCCATTATATGTGACAACTAAAGCTTGGCTTACAAAATAGTGTGTTAGGGACAACTTCGAATGAATCAAGGGTATAATAATGGGTCAAAATTAAATTAAATAATTAGTTCACTTTTGCTGAAGGTAGTTAAATAAGCTGTTGACCTATGGCATGCACTTTGTTAGTTATTCTTAAAGTCATACCCCCTCAGGTATCTTCCCCTCCAAATCCCTTTCCCACTGACACTTCACATCTACATGTTTAAAACGCATTTATTACAAGGGCCTGTCCATGCACCTTTGAATATTTGAAAAAGCCTGGGGGAGGAATGCCCCTGAGGCCATTGTGTTTCCTTTTTGTTTTGCAAAATAGAGGAGCTGCAGACATGTATTGAAAAATGTTGAAGTTCTACTTTGTGATACTTTACAGGCCAATAATCAATCTTAACAGTTTCAGTATGGACCTAATATTTCGGTGCAGGTGCAACCAGCTGAGTAAAACAGAGATATCTTAAGTATCATTCACAATGTGTCTCTGACACATGCTTTGGATCAGCAGGTGTTGCTTCTTTTCGCTGAGTCGCTTATAAACCTTAGAAAATAAGTGCCTTCATTTGGATTATCAAGTCAAAATCGAGTCAGTAAATTCCATAATAGAAACACACAAAATAAATAGTCCAACCCTGTGCTGTTTAACGGGGAAGTTCTAACAAAAACAAGGCACAGATGTGGTTTTAGATAAAATTTTCACTGGTTCAAGTAAAAAAAAAAAGCCCAACTATCAGTTGGAGACTTTGTCCTTCACGCCCTGTGTATTGAATCTGAAGACTGCATGTTAATCAGCAATGAGACCCATTTCCAAATGATCCCCTTTAAAAGGCCGTGACTTGAATGGCTCTTAAACACTGCTTGCTGATCGCTTTCAGTTTGAAACAATAGCCAACAGAAAATGTGTCTTACTTTAGGCAAATGGTTACGTGTGTATGGTATGTTAAAGATGCTGGGGAGGATGCAGCTGGAGCTCAAAGGTAGGTTTTGCTTGAGACCAGCAGTTTTGTTTAGTTTTTTCTCGAGCTGCAAATTTCCAAGTCATTCTCGCCAAGAAATACTAATGAACACGTTGACTGCACATTTTTTTCGGAGCATATCTGTGTCGCCAACTTTAAAAGATGAGGTCTTTCATTTCTGAGACCCAAGTTCCTACTTTCAGTCCTTAAACTTCATTAAATTTGAACTCAATCAGGATATGCTGCCCTGGGCTGTTGGCAAGTCTGGTATTCATTCTTTGTTAGTTCAGTGATACTCTTTCGACAAAATAGCCCTTGGAAAGCTCCTCCAGGTGCAAATAAACCATTTTTCCTCCTCGTTTCCACATCCCAGCTCCAAACTACATCTGCGTTTCATTAAATGATTGGGTGTTTGCTGGAATCCTAAAAAGATTTAATTCAATAGGAGAAGTGGGTTGTGACTTTTGAAATACATCCTCACAATGCCTGGATCCTAACAAGTTGGCTGTGACATCATGTTGCAAAGATGAATCAACATGTGGACCCATGAAGACCAGATTACAGGCATGGCTCCATTATAAGAGGTCCACGTTGGCAGTTTCTCTCTCAGCATGACATGAGGAAGGAAAAAAAAAACATTTATAGCAATTGGCACATTTATCAAATGTGGCAGCTGATGAGGCTAAATATGATCCAGGCCTCTGGAACTTTTTATCTAAGGGTGAGCTTGAGGAAAACACTCAACCTCTGGGTCAGTCGCAAACACCCAGGGCTTAAATGAAAGCCTGATGCTGTAAAGAGTGAAGGGTCAAATGTTTGAATCCATTTCATGCAGAAAAACACCAACTCAGAGCCCACATATAAATAAATGAATACTTATTTGTCTTCAAGTGAGGGAAGTTTTCACCTTTATTTTCATACCTCATGGCACACCTCACTATGAATGAATAATATCACTGATATGAGGGATTCTATATGGTAAATTGGAGTTTGTTTTGCAGGTTTGGAGTGATTTTGGCCACGTTTGAACGTCTTCAGAGATTTTGGTGAAGGAAAGATAGGGACGACAAAAAATAAATAAATAAATGAAAAATTAAGATAGAATACCTAACATCTGCTTTGACAAATTGCTACTAAAACAACTTCTCATTTGGGAGCCTTCTTCCCCAGGCTCTCCTACGTGCAGCTGGTCTCTCAAGATTTCAAAAGAACAAATGTGCTTTTAATCAGTTTGTCTGGTTAAAAGGTTAATCCAGCACGGAGGAACACCTGCTCAGCCTTTCCATTCAAGAACAGTATTACCTAGGGAAACCCGGTAATTGGTGGTTAGTGTAGTCTTTCAGTATTTCTGACCCAGTAAGAATTTACAACCTCTGTAAGCTGTCAAGGGAGAGAAAAAAAATCCAGCCCAAATTACTAGTGAAGAAATAATGAGACTCCTGATAAAGGCTAAATGTGTAACAGGGCTGGGCGTTTCGTAGGATGTTTTATTGTCATCAACTGCAGGCAAGGGAAGATAAATTAAATCAAATTATACCCGTTTAGCAGTTCCATCTCCGTACAGTGGAAGTTTGTGTGTAAAAGACATTGATATCTCAGGAGTTAACAGAGATGAGGCTCCTACATTCTGCACATCTTAATTTAAAGATTTAAAATTGTGGTCATGACTGTGGCCTGATATTACAGAGATTCCAAATTTAGAGCTCTGCTCGACTGCTCCTTTTTGCCAGGAATTTAATGATTGCCACACCAAAAATAAATAAAATAAATAAAATCTGCATCCACCCTCGAGCCGTTTACCAGTTGGATACCCGAAAAGTGGCAGGGCGCTCGTGTTAATGGCTCCAACCAAGTTCTTCTGAGGCAACTGACTCTGGAACACCTGCTTTCTCTTTGTAGGGTCTTTGTTGTGGCTGCCTTATTCCTGGTTCTTCCATGTTTCCTTCTGGTAATTCACCATCTTTACATGTACTCATCTCACTTCCTTTTATCACCATTTTACTCCATAAATCAGGTTTGAAGATCCTATGTCCTTGCTGAGTATTCTGCTGAGCGTATCCGGGTTATCCATTAGGGAGAGGGAGATAATGATTTGTCTACTTCGGAAAAGACATGCAGAGGCACTGGAATGTAGCAGCGTCCCAAAGATTTAGTAACTGTTTGGTTACTACTCATTTAAGCAAATTTCTGTAGGAAGGAATACCTGGTGCTTCCACACTTTGTGCTCACAGGGGTCAGACCATCAGCTCTAAAATGCAGTCAGTTGAGATTCACTAATGGGTCTACTATACAAAACAGATGCTCGGGGAATACAATAGTCTTAGTTCAAACTTATATTTCTTTCTAAATCATCACTGAGCATAAACATTTTATTTGGATGTATAGTCTCCAAAGATGAATAGTAGGAAGCAGCAGAAATTGAGAACAGACTTGGAGGCCAAAACTATTCGAACATCTTCCTGTCGGGCAGTCAGCACAAATCCGATCCAATTCTGTGTTGTGTCAGAGAGATAAACCCACCAGCTCGATTCCTCTGGTCCAGTTCCACAAACACACGTCTAATGGTCGTAATAACATCAGTGTATTCTTAGGCGTGTCACCCTGGGGGTGGAGGCGGAAAATACTTTGGCAATACATCTCAAATGAGAGCATCCATGGCTTCACTGCCAAAGATTCAACAAACTGAGACTTCCACGGGCTGCAAGAACGGTTCCAGGTAAGAGCAGATGGTCTTGTGAATATAATTCTCGTGAGACATAATATTTATTTCTCAATACCATTCAGATTCTTAGTTAACCATTAATGAATCTCAGTGATTCATAACAATTGCTTCTGAAAAGAAAATGTTAAAAAAAAAAAAAAACAATGGTAACACCCCAAAAATGTCCAGAATTCTGAATGTTAACTGGATACAGGAAATGGAAGTGAGGAGATGCCATTTGAACCTAAAAAGCTTTCCACAAGGGCTAAAGATAATATTTGGAAGATACTTAACGAATTACCTGACTATTAGGCCCACAGTGACCCACTATAAGCAGTGACCTTACTGATAAGGGATGCATTTAATGCATTTAAAACACTACAAAATATTTTTTTTGGAATGGAAAAAAATGTAACAGGCTTCAAAATTTAATTTTACGAATTCGTTCCTGTGTTTTCTAAGGGGTTTAATGAACAAAGTTGAGGAAAGCTCGCTGCTCTTTTAGTTAGCATAAAAAAAGTTTTGGTTGGTCCAACGTTGACATTGGATTTTTTTCTGTCTCTTTTTCCTCTGTTCATCCATCAGCTTTGAACCAAAATCGGAAATAGTCTCCTATGAATCAAAAACAACCCAAAAACAATTATTTTATGTATGAACTTGTGTCATTTCAGTTAACTGAGAAGACTGAAGAAAGCTGGTCGTCCACAAAAGACAAACGTAAAAGAGCAGAGGATTACGCGGAGGCTCTCAATGGGGACTGGAGTTTACTGGCTCGGGGCAAATTTCTGTGGCATCATATACTGCAGTTTCTCAGTGTTGGTGAAGACCCACTCTGCAGTGATCAAAGAATCAAAAAGACTTGGCTAGACCAGGCTAACCCTAACCTTCGATGACAAAGGAGAATTACTCCAAAGTTCCTTTTAGTTAGGGAAGGGGGAAAAGACTGAACCCAAAGTGTATTAAGAAGTCAAAAGACGGAGAAGGAAGTTTCTTAACAGCAGGGATTTATGTACAGCCAAGAATGCAAATATCAGAACCTTTTTTTGACTACATGTGGTTCCTTCCCCTCTGTTCATTACCCAGCAAACCAGCAATTTTCATTACTAGTCAGAGAGTGGAACTGGTAAGGGAGTTCTTGATACTGAGAACAATGAAATACTGAAACAGCTGGCCCGGAGTCCTGAATTAAACTCTGTAGAAAAAAAAACTTCAGGGGAATCCTAGGATGCAAAGTCACAGTCAAGAAACCAATACAGTCACCAAACGTTAGCTTATGGCCGTGAAGCTCATCCAATAAACATTTCTGCTCCGGTGCAAAAATAAAATAGACAAAGTGGTAAAAAAAAATGTTTATGCTTTGGAATGTCAGATTTACTACTCTAGACTGTCTTAAGCTAAAAATGTCTGACAAAGAATAAATTTGGATTTGATTCTAAAGAAAACAGAAATGGACATGGATGAATAATAAGAGAAAACAGACGTGCATTGAATTTCCTAAAGTGATACGCAAGTTTGAAAATAATAATAATCTGTCTCATCCAAGTACCAAATGGGATTTTCTCTATTTGTGAAACGAACATTTGGACGTGAAACTTATTAATCAAACAGACACTCTGGCACAAAGTAAAACATGCTGGCTTTACATCATCAGACTATACGACCCACCCAGGAACCTGAATTTCACGGGAGTAAAAAGTCAAACGCGGCTGTTAAAATAACTTACGGACAACAGAGAAAATATTCAATGAAACCATTTCCTCACTCCTTTTCATCCCCTGTCAGAATCACTGATATTTCGGCTCTGTGATTGTGGAAGTAACAGTTATGTTGACTCCTTAAAGGTTAAATGGAGCATTGTGTCTTTACTCTCCCTGGGAATCTTTTCAAACGAGCTATACTCAATCAAACCATGATGTCGTAAATTTGAACTTTTAACAAGCCCAAAGGGTCTGAGATGTACATTTTGTTTTGTTTTTTTGACATTTCTCAGAAGACGTCCACTCGTGGGACGATTGACAATTGCTTAGATTCTTCTCAACTTGCAAGTTATCTTTGATCGGTGAAGGGCTCCAGGGTGTAAATTACTGTAGCCTTTTTAAGATGATTGTTTACAGACACACACGCACCTGAACAGTTCAGAAAAACAAGACTTCAAAACTGTACTTTTACAGAGTTCCACACAACTCATTGTTCATTTCTTTGTTTGTTTATTGGTTTTCAAAAATCAAGCCATGTGCATTTGCATTTTGAACAAAGTATATCGCCTTTAGAAAGGTAGCTAAATAATATCTTAGTCTAACTGTATCTTAGAACACTTTTTCTTTGAGAATTGCTTTTTTTAGGCTTTCCCTGATGCCACATCAAACTGACTTAGTCATTTGATTTGTTTGTTAATTCAAAACCTAGGCAGCAACAAAAAGACAAAAAACTATCCTTGAATATCTGTATTGAGATATTCTAGTTGAGCATTGCAGTGAAAGTAAACCTTTACTAATGCTGCATCTCTTGGACCCAGGAATAATAGTAGAGAATCAATCATATTTAACGCTTATCCACTTTGCTCTGACCCACGGTGTTAACAACAGACCAATTGGTTTGTTTAACCTGCCCTGCTCCATGAAGTCCCACCCTTCCTGACACACATTCACAGTAAGTCATACATACAATTACAATTGGTATCCATCATTACTCTCCTCGTGCTGCACCCGCTCGACTTCAATCTCTGTCCCACGCACACACACACGCAAACACACGCCGTCTATCCTAGTAGAGCCGCACACCCTTCGTATCAACAGGGCTGCTGTTCTCTCCACATCTTTCTTATTATCATAAGAAAGATACCCATCATACTCTGTTTTCCTAGGAGCCAGCCAGGAAATTAGTTCTGTGAAGCGGGAAAACACACACTCGTGCACATTTCAGCATGCAAACGGACACATACAGAAAACCCAAAACTTCCTGAAGAGACTAAGTGGGGCCAGACAAGCACTCAACCTGACACACACACACTTTTTTAGAAGAACAATACTCTGTTTCAACCCCGCTGCCTCGACTACCGGCTATTGGAAACGGGAATTTCAGAATCAGTGGGAGTGGTGCTATCAGACTACCTTGCAGGGCACCTAAACAATGCGGTTATTCCTGCGGTAAAGCAACAAACATCAGTAAGACCTTTGATAAGGTCTATAAAAGCAGCGCTCCTTGGCATGACGAACAGTTTGTTAAACCAGAGGAAGCTGCCTGTAGAGCATGAGAAAATGAAAATATGTGTGGCTACGACTCACTGCTTTTGCCAACATTCACACGAGGCTTGACATTAGGCTGAATGGCTCTTAACTACGAAAATAAGCTGCCGAGACAATGGCAAGGCCAATCAAATCATTGGAAGGAGAGATACTGATCCAATCATTACTGGCACTTATGCGGATACATACTGCAGAGGAAGGAAGCGGGACAACACACATAAACAAATTATCAAAACAATGACTATGAGGCATAGGAGGAAGGATTGTGACATAACAATGAGTGTTACACTAATAAATGTTACAATGCATAAAAAGCTCTTGAATTTATTAAAAGGACTGAGTTATATGTGACAAGTTCTGTTGGCATTTATTGGCCACAAACCTTATCAACCTTACCAAAATTCATTTTTT
>JABUIW010000018.1:2168773-2228337 GCA_013363375.1 Menidia beryllina | reverse complement strand
TGACTCGAGGTTACTACAATGGAGATCTGGCCTGCTGTATGGAAGTCCGGGAAAATGTTATAATACATGAAAAATGTGTCATGCAAAAAAAATTGCTGTAGTTTAGATTTCCAGTCACACTGGAACAAATCAAGTGGGTTTCAAGATCTTGTTGGTACTCTGACAGTCGTAAAGCGAATGTCTCTGGCGTTTGGGGCCGTGACCAGGGTACTGCAACACTTGTTCACGGTGTGCATGGATTGGATTGGTCGTGGTGGTATTGTTCATCAAGTCAGAAAACAGCCAAGGCCGAACCTGGCACTAATGGAGTCTGGCAGTTGGTTTGGTACCGCAGCTGAGAAGTGGGGAAATTTTGAAATTGCTCAACACTAAAAAGAAGGAAAAAAATTGCCGTGAGTCTGAAGAGTGGACCAGTTTTTCCAATAATGGAGCCATTTCCTGTCTGAATTGGAATGCTCTGAGAGATTAGAGTAGAAACTACTCAGAATACTGCCCTCTTAAGAGCCACCAGTTTGCTATGAGGAAATCAGTAATTACTCAGAACACATGCCTTGCTCAGACAGTCCAGATGTTTTGGGTAAATAAAAATGAATCTTCTTTGGTGGCAGCAGTGGTAATAAGACATATCTATGTCTAAAAACCTTGATGTATCCCATAAAGTCACTATCAGTAGCTGAGCTTTATTTTAAATAATTGTCCTAATAATAATAATAATTACAACGACCAAACAAAGGTTATTTTGCCACTATAATTCCCCCATAACCGTTCCAATTCAACATTTGAAGATGATCAACTTGGCTAACAGTTAGCTGGTGGCCATGGCTAACAATATTCGCCTACAACGCAAACATTTTGAAGGCAACACCATCCTTAGCTCTTCCCTTTGGCTGTGTACATTAGGCTTCATGGTTCTTTTGTAGTCTTGGTAAAGGTTCATTTCTGGCCTGACACAGTACAGAGTTTATACATAAACCATAAAGTGTTTTCTATCAAAAGCATAAATCCTAAAGTTCAATGGACCAGAGTGTCCAGACAAATGTCTTGATTTCCCTTTCATTCGTGTTAACTTACTGGCACAGTGAACATTGGAAGAAGGTGGGTTGTAACCGCTATTGGAAACCAAGTCTTGCAGCAATAACAAGTCAAGTGGAAGGTTTTAAATAAAAGCAACGGAAAAAATATAAACCGTTTTGACCCCCACCAACTTTTATTATCGAGCGGCTCATTCGCAAAATGGTGTAATGTCATGTCTCAGTGCCCTAGAAATGGACACACTTTTCAAATTCAGCACATAAAGAAGATCGTAGCTCTAATCATCATAATGACATAATGTCTGCAATAGCATAACAGAATAATTTCACTGTAAACAGAACTAAATGTTGCATCAACAACTTAAATTCAAAACAAACTAGAACGGATGACGTGAAAAATACTATAATTTTCACCCATGTGGGAATGGCATTTTTTTCCGTTTTTTTGTTTTTTTTTGCATGATAATAAGCGTAGTTGACTGACTTTAGATGTTTGGCATGTGCTCCACGAGTTTACTTGAAAGTGCCGGTTCTGTGCAGAAAGGGATTAGATTGCAGCTTGGGGACATACAGTAAGTTGGCTCCATCTCACTAAATCACATAGTTTTAAGGTCCGCAGAGGAAAATTCCAAGCCGCAGCACTGCAGTAGAACAACATGTTCCATGAATCTTGACATGATTGCAACCATAGGTGTATTTTCTGGCCGTCGTGGGGAGGTTGGGGATAGTCCTCACTACAAATGATGACTCAGCAAAAGCTCTGGGGACCCGGTAAGAAATGACTTCTGCCTTTGGAATGTGCGGGTTTTACTTGTATTTTTTTCCCCATTAAACTGTCATGTTGATGAGGAGTTTCTTTTTGTCACTGGAGTTGTCCGATTTGATCAAGTTCTAGCAAGAACAAGGAGGCTGAAAATGACTTGATCCGTCTCTGCTAGAAAAACCCTGAAAATCAGTGTGTTTGAAGGATTCCGTGGTAGCTGTGGAATAAATAGTCGGAGCAGCTCAAGTTGAAGGTCACAGCGGTGCAAGAGTAGGATGCTCTTCACAATATTCTCAAACTAGATCCTAATTTGAATATTTCACAGAGCTGGAACTTTCAGTTGAAGCTCCACATATGACACGCGCACGGCTGGTTTGCCGACTGGTCTTGAATTTACCCCAACGCCCAGACGCATGGAGTTCACCAACAGTTCACACTACTCGTTTACTCGTTGTTGTGAGCCTACGGGGAGTATTTAGTTCTCCGAAATCCCTTGTTAAAATGTGTGTGGGGGGGAACTGTCAAACCATTTTTCACAAAATGTTAAAGCTCCGCAAACCTTTTTTTAAATTTTATGTGACAACATGGGAAAGGTGTCACTCGTGAAATTATCAACATCCCTCCATTTAGTTTCTGGGCTTTTGACGCCTTTTCAAATGAAAGCTTTGAGGTCAGAGGGGTTAGTTTAGACCAGGTCTGTTAAAAAGCTGTTGACGTGATGTTTTGTTTGCTTTTTTTCTTCTAAAAGTCTGACCCAAGATTAAAACTAAGCGCACAGCATTAAAGCAGTGCTTTTTTTAAAGTCCCGTGTAAATCCAACGTCACCCATTCACACATAACTGTTTTCTCTTTTACATTTTAAACACGTGTCCTAATCTCCCACACGCGGCTGATTTCCATGTGTACGGTGGCAGCGAGCGTTCCACTCATCAACGGATTTTACATCCCAAATCCCCGTCAACCCAACCAGCTCGCTTTGGTTTGGTTTTTACATTACTGCCGTTGGTACCATGTCAATTCTGTTGAGAATGCGACTTTTGTTGTCACAATGGTAAGATTTTGTATTTAAAAGCAAACTCAAGGCTGAACTTTTAGGTTTGACTGTTACTGTCTTTTACTTAATCATGGTCATCAAAAACTAATATTACATTTAGTTAGACATATAGTACACCAACCTCCAGTCCTTTCTGCTTGGCAGGGGCTCCTTTATATCTTGAGGCACCACACTCCCATATCAAATGGACATATCCCAGCGGTTTCTGAAAAAAATAAAACATGATTACATGGAAACAAACAATTTACATTGTTATTATATTTTTCCAGTGCTTTGTTTTTTTTTTAAATAAAAATTTTCCTTTAGATGTTTTAAGATGTCTTACTAATGAAATACTGCATGTTACAATGTGAACATATTTTGGCATTTGTTAACTGAATGCATAAACATAGAACTCTGCATGCCACCCTCAACCTATTCTAGTACTCACTACCATCTCATCCCTTCTCTCACTTCCGCTCATTCAATCGCGTGATTTATTTTATCTCAATTCCTCTTTAACAGGAAATTATTGTGGACATTTAAGTTTTATTGCATCATGCACCAGTGTCCACTTCAGGAGCCTATGCACATTTAAAACATATAAACCCAAATATACAGAATCAAATGGCCTTTAAATAGCTGTCCGCTGCAGTGACTGCTATGCAGGAAAAGGTTCAGAAGAACACCAGCTTGATGACAGTGACCAAAATTCACCTTGCTGACAAAGAGGTAAATAAGCTCAGTAAAGGAGCAAATGCTTACAACCAATTGTGAAAGTTAAGATGACAAGCTGGCACCTGAAGAACTTCTCAATTGTAAAATAAATGTTTCTTCTTGTAAAATGAATATCAGTCTTGGAGGTACGGTCTAATGTATATGAATTTACCTTTTCACACAGGACTTCTACACTTTAGCTTAGCTCAGTGAGTTGCCATTCACTAGAGGCTGTGTGCACCTTAAAAACCTGGTACTTTTTTTTAAAAACTCATTATATGTGCACATATAACAATGTCAACAGTCGACAGTTCCTTGTTTAATTGCTTAAATTACTATACGTGTGTAAAGAAAAAAAAAACTATTTAAATGCATTTCCTCATCTGAAAGCCTTCAGGTTGCCTCTCATATTTGGTAGTCAACAGGCTTGTGTGATGTTCTGTTACATGAGAAATGGCGTGCTGCGACTGAAGCTGTGGGAACCTCCACCTCATAACCCAAGAAAGGCAAAGATGAAACACTGTGGAGCAGATAAAGTTTCATTCGCACACATAGTGATAACACAGGCAGCACTTGCTTCCAAATATTTGCTCACTTTTGTGCAGCCCTCAGGAAAACTTCCTCGTCACCTCCTTCCATGCTTTCTTGCTCCATCCACACACACACACTCACACACATAAGAGAACAAAAGCGGGGGTACGGAGAAGTGATCTGACACTTTGAGGTGTAGGATGACACCTCCAATTGGCTTATTACCACATCCAAATATTTTTGCTGCGTCGTAATGTGCACGGACACAAAGGTGAGCCTGGGAATGGTGAGGCTGATATGGGAGGGAAGCAAATTTAATAAAAAAGTAACAAAGTTACAGCCCAGGAAAGAAAGTGCGGGTCGAGTTTTCAAAAGGAGGAAAGACAAACAGGCTGTACATGTGTGAGTGAGAGAGAGAGAGACTTTTTGACGTGTGAGAATGCAGAAGCCACGAGCAGGTCGGTAACTTGAGCCCCATGTGAAATCTCAGGAAGAGAGCAGGAACTGAGATGGAGGGTACACGGAGTGATTTCAATCATGTTACAATGCACTCGCATTCCCCAAATCACATGCCAAATCTCAGTTTTTTTTTCCACGGTCTCGCAAAGAAAATTTAATTCGGTGACACACAGACTCAATCACCCACGTGCAAGACACCCACACTTCCTCTCAAATCTTGAGCCCTCCGAGGGCCGTTTCTCACAGAGATTGTGTGGCCGGACACATGCTCTGACTCGCTGCTGGAGACGGTGAGTCAGGAATGACAGTCTAGCAACTTTTAACGCCGGAGGGGCGCAACCAGTGGTTCCCTGAGATGGACAGGGAACTTCCTCTCTGGAAAGATCGTACAGAAGAATGTCACTCATCACAGTCGGTCAGGAAATACTAAGGAAGGCGTACAAAAACCTTCAAACCAGGCACCTGCTGGGCCTACATTTGTAACATAGCTGGACTCCAACTAGTCAGACTGTGTATCTTTTCACCTGAAAGACAAAAGCAGGCCTGATAAACCTGTTAGAATTTTTTCTTTATCTTGGTGTGACACTCAAAATGAACCTGGATGTTACATAAAAACGTGATGGGTAACTTCTTCTAATGACGTTCCCGGTTTCAGTGTGTTCAGCAGGTTGTTGTCGCCACCCTTTCTCACCAGATCATAAAGAAGATCTTTCTCCGTGGATGCCGAATTCTCAAACGACAGCGTCTGTCATCATCTGTCAAACTATCCCCTGTCAAACATTCCAGAGTATTGCCAACGCACCGGTCATCTGATATCAATAAGCTGCATTGTAGCTCTTACAAAAGCTACTTTAGCAAAACTGTGTTTCAGCATGCGATTAAGTATCACACAATTGACTTAAGGATTTTAACTGTTTGACTCTTTATAGGTCAAGTGATCATACCAATGTCATGCCCATAGAATGAACTCCAAAAAAGGTCACTCTACTTGATAATGGGTGATGTCATGGGCACAGACAGATGAGCCCAAAGTGGTCCAAATTTGCTCAAGGTAGGGTCATGTGAGCTGAAGTTCTCAAAGGCATGCTCTTTTAAAAGTAAATGGATAGAGTGATTTCATCAGTATGTTGTTTAACAGGAGCAATCAACTCAATGAAAAGCCCCTGTAAATGCACTTTTCTCAAGTCTGTCATTTCTGGATGCTCTCCAGTCCAACAGATGGCGGTAACGCATCTAAAGCTTATTTGTCTGCCCAACTTGACTAAAGTCAAAAGACACAGTAGCCTATTATGCAGAGAACAGCCGGTGGAAAGAAAGTGAAGGTTGAGTCATACAGTATTTGGGTAAATCTCCGTAGGCCAGACTCGCTCGAAGGTTCTTAACAGAATCGGGCGAATTTTGTTAGCATAAACGTGCCTGGCTCCAATGCCAAAGGAAAATAAAGAGCCTCCAGGGCAAACATAAGGAGACCAATGGAGACTCCTTATACTACTGGACTGTAAACATCGAGCACGCTCGCTAACAGCGACATTATTATCCTCCACTGCGCATGCGTGACACTTTGACGTTCACTTGCAGTTCACACTGGATTTGACACGCGCGTTGCATTCATTTGGAAATTTGAACGAACACATAGACAGAAATTAAATTCATTTAACAAAAAAAAACGGATTTCACAAAAAAAAAAAGACTCTTGAGGCTGCAATGTGAACGTGAACGACTTGGACATAGCTAGCTGCTAGCTTACCGTGTAGACCTAACACTCATAAATTGTACAGATAAAGAAAGGGCTGGTAATGAAACACCGAATACATGGTTGGTTGAAACCACAACACACAATTGTCTTAAGGTTAAATTTGATATTCAAACATGTATGGCATGTAGTGTGGCTTCACCTAAATTACGAAAGTTCTGAAAGCCTTCTATGAAGCTCATTCGTAGTTCTAAACTTATTTCGTGTGATTTTTGTACTTACTTTTTGCCCCGCCAACGTTGAACTTCCTTTTTCCTCACAGGTGGGAGCTGATTACTAGATTATCAAATATGCAAATGAGGTGATGACGTCATCCAGGCAATTCTAGCCGGTAGCTACTGTGTTCGTTACTAAATGACCCTACACTCAAAAATGTTTGAAAAGTTTCTAAATTTAACATTAACTATTGCGTTCCACATCGTATATACATTTGTTAAGGTAAAGTGATTACCAGGCTGTTAACCAATGAAACGGCCTCATTCTTCTCAAAATTCACCCTCACAAGTGTCCGGAATATGATATTCTTTGGGAGTTAAACATACTATTTTTCTTTATTTAAACGTTTACGACACGACTTTAAATGTTGTATGCTATAAATTAATGTTAGATTCTTGAAAGTATATTAGGGCAAATTAATGGGAATATTTTTTTTCCGTACAATAAAGTGTATTTAAACTAAATAAAAAAATGAGTTGACATTTTAATTGCCAAACTAAACTTTATTTTTCTTTAAAGAAAAACGGAATTAGGATTAATTACAAAGTCTCTAAATAATGATTTTTTAAACATCTTGTCCCACCTTCACTGTTAACCCCATCAATCAATATACCCAATATCCTTTTTTTATATATTAAGAAGAGTGTAGCACTGTCAACACATTTTTTTTAACCTGATGAAGTTTGGTCAGTACTGTGAGAAGGCTATATAACAAAATAAAACGTATGTGTAACGCTCCCAGAGGGAGAGGGAAAAAACAGATAAAACGGTCTGACGTCGGCCCCTTGCTGGACCATTTTGAGCATCTTAAGAGCAACATCTACTGCACGAAGTGTGTATTTATTCTGAGAGATCCACGGCGTTTGGAAACGAGCGCCAGTCAAAGCCCCCCGATGATTTAATGCTCCTCAGATGAGCCTTTCCATTATGCGATCACCTATTCATTTACCCGGAGCAAATGGAATTTCCCCACCAGAGACCATCGGGCCCATTATCTGAATCGAATGAGCACGAGGCGGAGAGCATCGCTGCTTTGGCAGTGACGGAGAGGCATAAATCAGCCGGAGAGCCGAGACCAATTCCTGCTGTGAGTTTTATTTATTTATTTTGTTGTCTCACAAAGCAGCTGGAGACAGACGAACTGATGAAGACGAGACAACAACGCGCCTGCGCAAAGGACGGCAGGGGGCTCGGGACTGTGGTGGGTTTTGGGGAGTTTGAACCTGCCTGAAAAACGGGCAGCCTTTAAATCAATCACAGCAGTTTTAAAAGGGTTTACTTTTAATGTGAACACGGGTTTATGACGAGGGAGTGACGGGAGCAGATGGTTCCCAGGATGCAGGAACCCTCTCCTCCACCACTTTCCTCCACGTCTGGGGGGGAAAGATTGAGGGTTTAAAGACAACAAAAAAAAAAAAAAAAATCCTAATTAATAACATCGCCCTGTCCTGACTGTTTAGCCTGGCCGATCTGGGCAGCACCGAACTAAAAACAAAACAAAAAAAATCAACCCCTTGGATAAATCAAACGCTCGGGGGCCAGGAGGAACTTTACGAGTCCCGGGGCGGCAAAACAGTTCAGGTCGGCACAACGAGTCCGGACAAAACGGACCCACTGGAACTTTTAAGAGTTAAAAATATTCCAGAATAATATTTGCCCGCTCGCAGGGAGCAGATCGGCAGGGAATATATATATATGTATAAAAAAATAAGAAAAACGGGTGCTGATATAAAGTCTGAGAAAACACGAGCGAGACACCGTATCCCCACTCGTCAAGGGGGGGGGGACTTCCTGGTCCACTCCCCAGTCACGCGTATGGACCGTGGGAAACTAAGCTTTCATCTTCATGTTTTTCTGTTTAAAAAATATGATTCCAAGCTTTAACCAAGTTTCAAATCCGATTCGGAAAATGACATCAACAGTTGTTTTTTTTCCAAAACAAGAAGGAAAAGAGACACACGGTTTAAAGTCGATGAAATAATTTAGTAGGACAAACAACTTCACGATTACATAAATTATCTAACATGTCATGATTCTTCTCCTGCTGCACCCCCCCCCCCTTACAACAGCCCAAACACTCCAACCATTCCAGAAATGGCTGCTTGTGTGTGATTTTTCTTTTTGTTTGTGTGTTTCAGAGCTGCTGTCAATCAAAGTCCCTGGCAGGACAACAGCACATAGTTCCCAGGCTATCACAATCTCGAGCGTCTAGGAGACGATGAGGCATTTCTGTGCGGTTCTCAGGCTGTCGAGCGAAAGCCCTGATGGAGGAGTGCGAGTGTCCGTGGGAGGAGGAAGGTGTGAGAGCGTCTGGGTGCTCTTGCCTGAGCTCGTCGCCGCGGCGGCCGGAGGGCACGGACGGAGCCGCACAAACAGCTCCTTTGTCTCTTCGTCTTCATTTCCCTCTCCCCTCACCTGGTCTCCTCTTCTCAGCGTCTGTCACAGAGGATTATCCTCTATCCTTATGCCTTTAGTCTCAGGTGCAGCGGAGGGGGAAGATGGGAAGTGGGAAGGGAGGCGAGAATCTCTGCTCTGATCTAAGCCTCCTTTGAAAAAAAATAATAAAAAATAAAACTCGGGAAAAAACGCCAAGAAGAAGCAGATGTGAAATATTCCATCGGCTTAGTTCTGCCCACCCCCTCCTCCCAGTTCTGGGGTCAAAATGTGACTGCGGGGTCGAGTCCTCGTCTCTGATTGGACACCCCAAATAATCCACGGCCACATCGCCCAATGGGGCCCTGGCTCTCGCCGTTCGGAGGAACCTGAGAGGTGAAACGTGTGGTTTGGAGTGTGCGAGTCGGCGTCTTCTTCTGGCCCTGGAGGAGATGCGGAACCCCGGGGTGACTGGAGTTCAGTTGAAGAGGATGGAGTCGGGGTCTCTGTTGGATATCTGCGCCATGTGCTTGAGGATGTCCTTTTTAGTGATGATTCCCAGCAGCCTCCTGATGACAGAGAGATGGAGAAGAAGAAGAAGAAGAGTCAGGGACAGATTGCATCAGACCAGATTTGTGCCCGGGCCCTGCACAGCACCGCACTGCACGCAAGAAGAAAGGAAGAAATTGGGATCCAACTGTGTAAACCTCGATATTAGAGAGCGAAATTCCTCTTAGCCCGAGGCCCAAAATTGTATATGTTTTAGATTTTTATCTCTACACTGGGATCCACTGTGCTTAGGCCGGGCAGATGTTTTGTTGTACAGATTAAGAACAGGAGTTTGAAATGGGGATCAAAGAACCCAGATGGAAAATTGAAGGGATTCAGGTAAAAGGGGAGAAACTTGTACTTGAGAGGCTCGGGCACCTTAAAAGTCTCTTTGATTAGCTCCCAGCAATGCTCCTGCATCCAATTCTTTTTTCTTTCTAAATTCCGCCTTCTCATCCACCTCCCCCATGTATGCGCCTCTAGTTTGCCTTAAGCTTCCACTTTGGTCCAAATCCCTAAACAAAGAATCACTTCCATCTTGCCCTCCCCTCGATAACACCTTGTCCTGCAGGAACCGTTGTCCCTGTCGGCAGCTCGCCGGTGTCCGCGTGCACACCGGATCACAGAGGCCAGCCAGCTGTGAGGCGCTCATTTAAGAGGCCAGCTCTGCCTGTGCAAGAAGGGTTTAAGGCCATGTGGCGGCTAGCAGCTCAAAATGTATCCAAAAAAATAAGATCATTTAATCAATCTAAAATAAATATATTTAAATGACGGTCAGAAAAAAAATGGGGAAAGTTTAAAAAAAAAAAAGAAAGAAATAAGATATTATTTGTTTTTTGTTTTGTTTTTTTAACTGTCGCAAAAACGTATGGTTACACGAACCATAAACAGATTCATGGTAACACAAACAATAAAAAGCAGGAAAATGGTTTAGGGCTAACTGGAAGTGCGGTGGAACGATTGGAGGATGAACCGGTAGGAAGAAAAGGCCCTGGGCAGCAGGACTGTGGGAACAAAAGAACTGAAACCTCAGTGTTTGCTGAGTTATTGTATTTGTAACCACTCGCAGGATTGCCCAGTCTCTCTTCGCTACGTTTGAAGGGGTTACATGGAAACGCCTCCCCAAACCAGACGCAGTCTGCCTTCTTAAGGGTCGGAAGGCCGTTCTCACCCGTTATGTGTAACCAGACACTGGCGCAGGCCCAGCTTTCGGAATATGTCCACGGTGATGTCCATGGGGGTGTGGTCGGTGACGGTGAAGGGGCTCAGGTCCATGATGCCTCGCAGGCGGAGGGGGGGCGGGCCCTCGGGCGGCTGGGGGGGCGTGTGCTCGGTGAAGACCACCTGGGACGCGCTGACGATGCCTTCCTGACGCTTCCGGGCGTTGTCTGAAAACAAATCCCATTATATTATTCTGTCCCACCCAGGAATTTTACAGTATCTTTTAGCCTCAGAGAGTGTTAAGTCCCACATTTTAGCTTCTTAGATGATGCAGATCTGTCACACAAAGTGGCACATTTAGAGAAAAACAATAAAAGGACACAACACATCAGCAAAAGGTGCCACTTAGAGGCAGCTCTGACCTATTGATATGAGCAGGTCTCTTCTCAGCACGAATCCCACCAGTCTCTGGGACTCCTGAGAGACGACCACAGGGAAGCCGCTGTAGTGGGTGCTTTCCACAACAGTCTGAAAGAGAGAGACAAACAATTACTACGGACTCCAGGTGTCGGGCCGGGAAAGCAAGCTTTCTATTTCCTGCTGCGCCCGCACCTCCACCTCGCCAACCGTCATGCCGTCCTGGGTGAGCACGGCCAGGGCCGGGTCCCCCCTCCTAGGCCTCATCACGTCCACGGCCAGGCTGCTGTGCTCAAACTCCTCTTTAGGCTCCAGGAACGGGTACCCGTTCAGCCGGATGTGAGCCTGTGGAGGAAGCAACATGGACGTCTGAGCGGCCGGCCTCGGCTCAGACCGTCAGAGCTTCTGCTTTTTCCGCCGGGAAGCTTAACTCACCTCGTAAATTCCCTCCCTCCCAAAGGCGTCTGCCACCCATTTGCTGGTCATGGTGGCGGCCATCAGGGGGACGATGTACTCCAGGCCGCCGGTCAGCTCGAACATGATGACCACCAGGGACACCGTCATGCGCGTTACGCCGCCTGAGAGGAGACGAAGGGGACGGGTCAGAGAACCTGGAGCGCCGGGAAGACAAACAGCAGTGCTCTGGAAATTTTGAAAGCTAGTTGAAGCGAACTCGGTGGTTTCAGTCTGAATCCAATTACGATCGTCTTGCCTGGCCTTGGCCAGAAACCGAGGCTCAGTTCTCTCCTCTAAACAAATGGCTGTGAGGCAGCGGGATGTGGGAGAGATTCATTGCGAGAGTTGCGTATCCATTTACACAAAGAAAAAGAAAAAAAAAAAAGAGGAGGAAAACATTCCCTTTAGTTGTCAGAAATGCAAAACAGATGATTAGGGGCTCTGAGGGCTGCTCTTTGCTTTTGGGATGTCAACAATATATAGACCAAAAACAAGCAGGACTAGTCCTGTTCAGACAAGTTTTTACTACAGTTCCCACATTTACATTAATCTGTGGCTTCTGCTGATTAAATCACATTAAAAAGAATCCGTTTAGATTAGATTAGATCAACTCTTCTGATTTCCAGAAGGGGAAATCCAGCCGTGTCAGGCAGCTCACAGGAGAGAAATATGGGAAGGAATATACGGAAAAGGGGTTTAACAAAAGAGACCTACATAGGAACAAATCGAAAAGCATAAAGATACAAACAAAACAAACACCAAGTGGTGAAAAAAGGTGTGTGGAGACTGAAAGCCACCAATGAGCAGGTATCACCAAGGGGCTCCTTTTACAGACAGTCAAAGATCTCTTTTTCTTATTTTCTACCCCTAATTCTATCATAAAGCGGTGTGAAACGATTAGAGAAGCTCGGTTTTGTTTGCGTCACCCGTCAATTGTGAGAGAATATGGCCAATTACATAAGCTAACCACGCTGGTAGGAAAAAGCCCCAAACATTTCATTAACAGTTTAAACTTTGTCCCAGATGGATGAGACGGATGAATGCGGTTTGTGATCCGCATGGGCCGAATTTACGTTGAAAGCTTCCAGCAATATGTCCTCGGCACCGCGTTTGCTTTGGCTCAGATGAAGGGAAACCGGCATGAAAAGCCAGCGCCGTTTCATCATTCCTGCTCCTTTATCAAGCGACTTGAACATTTGACGGTGAACAGTTGCAAAGAGGAAACACAGGGAAGCCCTGTTTGTGTTGGCCTGTAGCATTACTGGGCTCAATGACCAACTTTAAAACTTTTTGTTGTTTTATTTTGCCTCAATCAAATTAGTTTGCCAATTATCAAGACAAAGTGCTTTATTAAAAGAAAATGGGACTACCAGTCTTTTTCTTTAGAGTTTCAAATAAGGCTTCTATTGCTTTAGTACATTTTTTTTTACATAAGTTAAAATAAAATTAAAATAAAAGATTTGGGAAAAGACTGAGAGTAAAGCAAATGAGAGAAATAAGCCTCCGCTGGTCTCTTTATCATCCTGTATTTTGGCCTGGAAAAGGATTTAACAATAAATGAGGCATTCTTCCTCCACCCACATCCAGCTGCACTCTGCAAACCCCCCCACCCCCACCAGAAGTCCTTTTCCAAGACACCCCAAACATGTCATCCTAATCCCTCCGGCATGTCCCGAAGCTGCACGAGTTCATAATACCAGCGCACTGATTCATCCCCAAGCAATGCCCGAGCAGCTGCCTGCTGAACATCATCTGTTCGGGGCCCGTTTCCGAGACAACGCCCCTACGGGGGTCGATTTTCCCAGCGCGTGGCCTCACCTAAACAGGCAGCGGCTCCGACCATGGCGTAAAGCCCCGGGGTGATGCAGTCAGCTCCCGGGGTGCACCACCCTTTAAAAATGAGCCAGTCGTGGTTGTAGTAGGCCAGCTGCTCCATGCCGACGCCCAGCAATCGGCCGGCGATGGCTCCGACCGCCATGCTGGGGATGAAGAGGCCGGAAGGGACCTGGGGGGGGCACAGAACATTTTGTCAGGGCCTTTCAGAGTCCTGGAACAACTAAAACAAACTCTAAGGAGGAGCCTCTCGCATGGACAGCTTGAATTT
This sequence comes from Menidia beryllina, assembly GCA_013363375.1. Lineage (NCBI taxonomy): Eukaryota > Metazoa > Chordata > Actinopteri > Atheriniformes > Atherinopsidae > Menidia > Menidia beryllina. Next base: position 2,214,774 of record JABUIW010000018.1, on the reverse strand, counting down.
CCAGTGAGTTACATGTTACAGCACGAGGCGTTTTCCCTTCATCTGAAGAGAAAAACGTGTGCTCTGAAAGAAGGCAGGACAGATATTTGAGACAGCTGTCTCTGCAGGACTTCTCCACGCATGGTAGCAACCCCCAAACCCAACAAAGCTGACATTAAAAGTGATCCCAGAAGCAGAGTGGTGGAGACAGAGTACACACCTTCATGCCGAAGGTAATGACGGTGATCATCATCTTGAAGATGAGGGCCAGCGCCAGCTGCCACAGGGCTGTGTAGAGGCCTTCCCCGGCCGGTCGGTCGGCCAGGCTGTTTCCGGCTCCCGTCTCGGACACGTTGACTGGCTACGAGGAAGAATGAAACGAGGCATTTCAATATGAGGAGGACGTCCGCTTTACTGATCATAACAGGCTCACGGATGCGAGGTACCTTCAATACGTGTGCATCAGCTCACAAAGTCAGGCCCCTGACAAATTATCTACGTGTGGTGCATTTAGGTGCTGGTCTAAAGCTGGGACATTCAACCTTTTTTTCCCCTTGTTATCCAATATTTACTCAACACTCGTCATCTAATGGGCTCTGTACCCATGCTGATTCAGGGTTTACATAAACAGCCGCTAGGTGGTGGAATGGTTGTCCTGAGTAAAAGAAAAAGACGACGCATGCACATATATCTGGGGAATCGTCTCCATTACGTGACCCTCTGACCTGCTTGTAGCCGCAGAGCTGCGAGGAGTCCAGCAGCGAGCAGTCGTTGAAGAGCTCCGAGATGAGCTCCGCTCCGCTCATGCGGGTGTAGCTGTTTGGGTAGGCGATCAGGGCGGTCACCGCTGCCACCACCAGCACCTCGATGACGGGGTAGTGGCCCAGGCGAGTGGACTTCCCTGCCGAGGTGCGCAGAGAAAACCGATCAGCTGACACAGAAAAAGAAAACGGATAAAACAAAAAGGCTGAGCTGTGACGTTGGCACTCACGGATCCGGCACCAGGCAATGTTGGCCTTTATGAACAGCGCCCCCCAGAGGCCTCCGAATATCCCCAGCAGGATGAACGGGGCCAGCTCCACCAGGTGCCACGGGGCGTGAAACTCCACGTAGAACAGCACCAGGCGGCTGTTTCCGAACGGGTTGATGGAGCGCAGCGTGAAGGCCGCCACCAGCGCCGCAAAGAAGGATCGCCACAGCGTCTTCAGGGGGAAGTAGTAACTCACCTGGGAAAAGAAGGCAGAGAAATTAGTTAAAAGACTAAACTGAAAAGACTCTTTCTGCTAATAAAGGATTCTTCTTCTCTATCCTGTTCTAGAAGGTCAGACAGAAAGCACAGGAATGTTTTCCTCCATATTTTCTGATAAAGCAGCAAATAAATCGGAGCTCTTCTTTCACTTTGGAGACTTTTGTTGAAAACATCCAGAGCCGCCAAGGCGTATCTAATTCCCAAACTTTTCCCCAGGTTATCATAATCCAGTTTGTTGCCAGCAGGCGGCTCATTCCAGAACAAATTCACATGTTCAAGACAAACAGAACGAAGCCTGAGACACTCAGAAAACAATTCGGGCCGACTGCGTTGGATGGTGGTTCGATAATACGACTTTTACTCGTGATGGGATTTAAAAATCTGAGCTTCGCTGCGAGCTCCGGGAGCTTTCTATGTTCACGTCCTAAAGACGCTGTCTGAGGAATGGCCATTACTAAAAAACAAACAAAAAAAACTAAGGTGGGCAGAGGATTAGCGGCTAAATTCCATGGAATGATTGGTTTCTTAGTAAACTGATAGTGGAATCGGACCCCACCTCCTCCAGACTGAACAGGACTCCTCCAATGGGAGCGCCGAAAGCCACCGACACGCCCACCGCCGCCGCCGCTGATAAAACCTGCGAGGCGGAAAGAACATGATAGTGTTGAGGATCAACTCAAACTTCATTATGGAATTAAAAAAAAAAGTTGACAATGTAGCGTTAATGTACATAAAAACTGAATGGATGCGGTTTTCAGAAACAGAAAATATCTGTTGTGTTCTTCTTTTGTGTTCTTTTACATTCCCTTTTTTTGTGTGTGTTAATTGACTCATCTTGCTGGATTTGCTGGTTTTGTGAATTACCAGATGTTTTCATACTGTAATGACTCGCAATATTTACAACCAAATGCAGTGAAGTTAAAATCCTATGTAAAATGTGCTAGAATGAAAAGATATGGCAGTAAAAAAAAAACAAAAAAACATCAGAAATAGAATTAATGCTTTTAAGAGTATACAAGCAAAAGCAAACAATTGTCATATGTAATTATCGTTCATCTTTGTGTACATTCACAGTCATCCAGTTCCCGGTACAGGTAACTGGACTTCCAGAATTGGAGCTATCATATTGGTGTGGATTCTCAGGTCTCAGTGATCTGGTGAAAATTTCTGCAGATGCTGTAACAGAAAAATTGCCTGGTGCTCTCTGCCCATCCGTTTGATCTGTTAGGGTTTTACCACCACGTACCCGTACAAATCATCTTAATCTTCTGGGGGTGGTGTAACCGTCTGATCTCTTAAAAAACAGAAGCCGAATAGCTGAACCAGCTATAAAAATCAGAGCTCACCTCTCGCCGCTTGGCCTCGTTCTTGCGATACTTGGTGAACAAGTGGCAGAGGATGTTGGCGCAGCAGCAGGCCACGTGGACCAGCGGGCCCTCTTTCCCCAGGCTGAGCCCAGAGGACACGGCTAAAACCAGGGTGATGGTCTTGATGATGAGGGTCCACTTCCCCAGGTAGCCTCGGATGATGAACCCACTTAGGATGGTTTTAATCTGGAACGGGCAAGAGACAGAAAACAGAGGCTGTTTGACTGGAGGGGAGAGGAGAGCTGGGTTTGGGGGACCTCTGATAGATGAAAGAGTGAGTTTGAGAATGAGAGGGCTGATGTTTGTGCCTTCTTAAATGATGGATCACACAAACTGAACATGGACGTAAACACTGGCACTTTCAATGTTCTGGTAATGTGCTTAAAAGGGCCCACTTTTCACTGTTTTGCTGCTCAGCCTCACCTCTGGGATTCCTGAGCCGCAGGCGTATGGAGCGAAGGCTCTGACCAGTGTGACGGCCAGCAGCGCGAAGAGCAGAGCCCAGACTATGTACATCAGGTAGTTCATGATGTAAGCGAACGGGCCCTGCAGGGAACACACACACACACACAGAGGAAATAAAGATGTGGTCTTGATAAAACAATAGTTGGGGTTATTTTTAATGACCAAAGGCAGCCAGCAGGTGGCATCAATGCACTGTGACAACAAACGCTCACGTTTGGCATCGTCTTGCCCAAAATGTTGTCATTGGAAATGTTCCATTTTATTCGGAGCTGTGACAGAACTGTTTTCTGAGCTCCCTCTTACCTCTGACGTCCCCGTTATGAGCTCCGCCCAGGTCTGCCACTGAGGACAGCGGTCCCTCTCCTGGAACGTGGTCTCGTTGGACGTCCAGCAGCAGTGCTCGTGGTTAAACCAGAACCCTATGAGGCACACCCCGCCTTTCAGGTCTGTCAGCCAGTGAGCTGCGATGTCGATGCCGCCGGCCAGAGCACCTGGAGGGGGAGAGAAGGAGTTCATCCAGTTCATCTGTTATTTCAGCCCCCCTGTGCCCACAAGTGCTTTTTATCGATAGCCCTCTTAAATGTTTGGCCTTCGGAAAGAAACTGTGTTTATAAAATTAATGGAAGCTGTTACGAGAATGAAAACCAACCATAAAACGCATTGCTCACACGGGTCAAATATTAGGATGACCAAATTCTGCTGTCTGGAGATAAGAAGAAAGAATTCTCCTGTGAGCTCTGGAAACCCAAAGAATTCCAAGAAAGGGATCCCTGCTGATGGTGGAAGGATGCTCACGATGGTTAAGACAAACACTAAAAGGCCAAAATAAGTCAAAACCAGTCTTTAGGAGGTAGGCCTGTCAGAGTCAACAGTAAAACATCTGCATTGTAACCACAAAAAAAAAAGGACAGCCAGCTCACATTTTCCAAAACATACTTAAAGGAGGCTCAAAATTGTGGAAAACAACTTCAGGACATAGTTTAATTTGGATGATGTCGAGAAGACAGAGGAGATGGAGAGGAATTTAAGATTTGAAGCATGGCTACTCATCGGTTAAACACAATATAGGGGGAATTATGGTTTGGGCATGTATTATGGAGAAGCACAAGGAGTTTAGAAACGGTAAGAAACATCTGATCTCCTCAAGTTATTGTGAAACTCTACCAACTATTGGGACAGCGACTCATCTCCAACAAGGAAATGATCTCAGAAATCCCGACTAAGAGCTATAAAAATCTGTAAAGTTCCAGGAACGACTGAGATCATCACCTGATTTAAAAGCAACTGAGCTTGCCTTCTATTAGCTGGAGGAGAAATTTACAGGGAAAGGCCTAAGCAGAAGCCGAAGGTGCTTCAATTTGACATTTTACAGAGAGAAAACTGAAAGATAAGGCATACAAAAGGTAGGTTTTCAGCTGGCATTGTGAGCCAAAGCAGAAGAACCTGCCAAGTTGTCGGTTCGCGCGATTGTTATTCACTTTCTTCACAAAATGTGTCACCCTGGCTATTTTCAGTGCTAGCATCGGGGCCGTTTAGTAGCTGGGTACCTGCTGTCTGTCAGCAGGTGTGAATTAACAGTCTGCAGCAGCAGCTACAGCACACTCAGGTGGAACTGTGTGTGTTCCCAGAGACTGGCAGGCAGCCCCTGAAACTCTGAGGTGGAACGGGAAAAATTCCACAGGGGCGCTGTGCTGCGTGTTCCTGATAAACAGCTGTACCTGTCAGATTACAAAAAAGCTTTAAAAACTCGGAGCTGCCCCCTTTTGAGCAAACAAAAAAATAAATTTGATTTGGGTAATAATTTTTCTGCTGTGGTATGTAACAAAAATCAAGTTTAACTCAAATCCTGCAACGTATGAATGTATGCGTGTGTGTGTTTGCGTGTGTGTGTGTTTGTAAGCTACCTGACATGAGTCCAACCAGCAGCATGAGCAGCCACCCGGAGAAGGCATCACTGACACTGTGGAGCAGGGCTACTGTCGACTGCCTGCTCTTTTTTGTGATCTGAGGGAGTGAAAGATGACAACAATCCTTCTGTTATGGCTTTGTGTCAAAGTCCTTGGTTGATTTTATGTCGTGGCAACAGAGGGAGAACCCTCAGTGGAATTGAACAAGTTTTAGAGTTAATAATGTCAGAAAAAGTGAGGATATGCAAATGGGCCGGGTTGAGTTACAAAGTTCAGTTTCCAGAGCTTAAAAATGAACAGTTTGCATTCGGAACACGTGCAAACTTCATTTCATATGGGTTCTTTTAAGTTAGAAGAAGCCCTAAATGTCCTCCAAAGAGGACAAATCAGAGACACAAGTGGAGGACATGGAGTCAAACCGTTCTGTCCTATTTGAGACTTTCCACCTCACCACTTTCATTTACAAACAACAAAGAAGCACAGACCCCCTTCTCCTGTACCTCTCTGTGCCTGTCCCGGTCTTTGCTCTTTTCTCTGACCCAGTCGATAGTGTTGAAGTCTTCATAGGTGCCAACTCCTGGTAGCGGGTCCTCAAGAGGGTCCATGAGCTTACTGGGGCCGGCGCCGTTCATGCTGGCCGCCCTGCTGCTGCTCTCCTCATAGCTTCCTGAGATGGAGAGAATGAGGGAGGAGGAGGAGGGGTTAAAAAAAGTAAGAGTTACATTACTGCTTTTCCACTGCATTGTTCTTGCTCCGTGTTGGTTTCAGCATTTTAGAGCATTTCTGAGCAGACTTCCTCTATTAACTCCAAACACACACAGTGATGCATAAGATCTCCCAGTTTTCCACCCCACACACACACACACACACACACACACTATATTTGTTTAGATGAGCTAATGAAAGACAGACACCATCAAGGCACATGTGCCAGAAACACCAACATCTGCTCTGATTCTGGCCGGGGGCAAATTTCTGAGCTCAGTTGGTTTCCACAAGACCAACTACATGCTTGGATATTTCATTAAACTTCACTTTTCTCTTTAATCCTGACAAGCGACGCCAAACTTGCTGCTTCGTCCTGACGATCCTGAGGGTGCAAGGGGACCACGTCTGGCGCAAGGTTTTCAACACGTCTGCGTTCAATCAGAAGATTCAGTCCAGATTTTTCAAAGTGGAAACTTGTCTACAAAAAGAGGACTTTATCCAAATGTCTGGAAAATCCAAAAGAAAGAGTATCAATCACACATTTCAGACCAGATGCTGGCTCCAGATGCCTCCAAAAAATGTTTTAAAAATAACAAAACCATTTGAGTCAGTCTAAAACATTTCAGCCTTTGATCATCTTGGGGAATGCGAGATTTATTGCTAGTCAATTGGACGAGTTTTGAGCGCTGACATGGATGGAGGAGAAATATTGAGACAATATTGAGATTTTCAAGTGTGTCAGGAGTAAGGGAGGAGGCATGGAACTGCACAATAACAACAGATGGTGTCACTCTGGACATTTTGCCTCTGCTAGCTTTGGGTTTCCATTAAAGCTCTCTACGGAGAGTTTAGCTTTGTTACCTTCCAATGCGCCGTGAGACATCATTATCATCCTTCTCTGTGGTTACCAAGCAACAAAAACGCCAAAACACTTAATGGTGACCTCTGAAGATTTCAGTCTTTCTATCTCTGCCAGACTTCAGTTTTCTATTAGTTTGCAAACTGTAGCAGTTTTATTAATTTTATATTTAGTTTTTCCTTAATAATGTAGAATGTTATAACCATATTTCTTTTTTGGCGTAAAAAAAAAAAAAACTATATTAAAAGTACAATATAAAGGAAATTAGATATAAGTTTAAACAGTAAAACTTGCATGTAGAAAATATGCTGAAGATGAAATCTAAAATACTCAATAGAAAAGCCTGGATTCAAAGACTGTCAGTTTTTATTCCCTAAATTTATAAATTTACCTCTGCATTTTATAAAGTCTTTCTTAACATCTCAAGTTCCTTTTGTTCCTCCTTAATTCATCTTTTATTTGAGCTCTTCCTCTAAAGAAATAGTCTGTTTTTTCCAAAGAAACATGGAGGCTGTATGGAGCACACACACACTGCAAAAGAGCAAATAGCAGTGTTGTAATCTGCTGCTGTAACAATGATAGTGCGATTCATGACCGGATTCTGTGGCACACAAAGCTGAGAACAATTTGAGCTCCTTTCTCTCAAGCGGTCTGCAACAAAACAGCCCGAGCTGTAGTCGCCAATCACCAGCAGCCAATCAAAAACTGGCAAAGATCAAAGCAGGAAATGACACAGGGAGGGAGGCTTTGTCCAGATGTGTAATTATGGAACTGGAAGAACAATCCGTGGTAAAATGAAATATTTTCTTTTTAGTATTAATGGAAGTCACAATGTGAATTGTGAATAGAGGTTGAGGTGGGGGCTGTTGCCTGTTTGAATAGAGGACTTAAAAGAGGTTGGAAAGGTTTTATGAGGGTCTACCAAGTGGGCTTTATTCTTTTATAAACATATATATAAATATATATATATGAATAAAATTGCTTTGGAGCATATGCAGACAACATTTCAGAGTGGAAAAAAACAGAACAAAACCACTCCAATGTTTGAATCCTTCATATGGTTTCTGACATAAACCTCTGAAGCACGCGTTACACTCCCAGCCCAAAATTTTAACCCTTTTTAAAGCCCGAATGTTGCCAGGCAGTAAAACACGACAGGCATTTCAACCTTCACCTGATCTGGCAGGTTAGACTGGTTTGAGAGAGAATGGACAAAAGAAAGCCTGACAGGTATTCGACCCGAATAGCTCCCAAACAGCTTTAAATCAAAACCGTCTCTGCTTATTGCTGTCCATATGGCAGGAGGCTGGATTTGGTAATAAAGCCATTACTGGAAGGTTGGCATCACAGCTCGACACCAGATTGTGCCAGGACCTGTTTCTTATGCCAGGACTTTATAACACAAACCTTTCATTGGCTGTGATCTTTATTTGACAGTAGCTTCACAGGAAACGGGGCAGGGGGTTGATCACAGGCCAGTAACTAACCTGGGACAACTGGAATGGGGTAAAGAGGTTTTATTAGAGCAGAGCGACCGTCTGGAAGGGCTTTCAGCCAAGTGGAGTGAGAGGTGGGATTTTAATCATTCCTTTTCATTACACTGATCAGACCAACTTATCTTTAAATATTTTAACTCTAACTCACTTAACAAACAGAGGAAAAATTCCCTGGATACTGTTCTGAAAAGATTGCATCCTGTTCTACACAAAAGAAAAATTACCCTTCACAAGCCCAACTTCCACTCCCCTTCGGACCCGATTCAAGAAAGTTCAAACACAGACTCAGACTCAGCTCTGAGAAAACAGAAAACCCCATGCTACTTTTTGACTTTTTTTAAGCTTCAAAGGATTCAGGACACAGAACTTTTCTAAAACGTACAATATTTTGCCATTGACTGCGTGATTACAAAAGTTCCATCTACGATGCCAGCCTGCTTTTCCACCTGTGATATTCAAAACAACAAAATATATTCCACGTTTTCTTATGTCCTGTAAATCTGACAGCAGAGCAATCCCTAGTGGGACCCTCCCGTATGGGAGAAGTTAAGCTGAGGACATAGTCAGCAGCTTGCATTAACCCCTTTGTAAAACAGCAGCTGAGTTTTCAGCCTTACATGCAGGAGAAGGGACAAAAGAAACAAAAACAAGGACATGCTTCTTTAGAATTGCTGATTAAGAAGACAAAAGCATCACTAACCTCACAGGCTTTAAATGACGGGATATGAACAACGTAATAAGATTATGGTGGTTAGATTATGTTTCCACTAAAATACAGCAGCTTACTCACACGCATATAACAACAAGGTCCATTTCAGTTGTGCAAAGCAGCTCATAAACAACAGCCACGTGACTCAGTAGCTGACGGGTCATAAATTGCCTTAATGATTAATTTCTGCTATGGTTAAGTCAAAGGCATCAAAAACTACAGAGAGCCCCTCAATTTAAACCCGTAAAAGCAAACAAGACGGGCAGACCGAGCGACCTCGGGAGCCTGCTCAAGAGACACAACTTGTTGCTCTGGTCTGAGCTCTGAATGCAGTCTGACGGGGGCTGGCGGCAGACTCTCGCACCACAACAAACGCAAACATCTGTAAACTCACCACTCTCCACCAATTCCTCCTCGTCTGTCTGCTTTCTCCAGAATTCCCAGCCCATGTCTCGCTAGCAGGTCGCAAAGTGCTCAGCATCCACGACCAGAGGAAAAAAAACTCAAACTCAGAGTCTCTTCCCTCCTCTGAACTCCTCGAGGAACTGCTCTCCCTCATTAGCCGGAGCTCTCTGGAAGTGAGCAACCATTGGCTAATCTGTCTAGGAAGTAAATGATGATTTGCTGAGCTGCTCTTGGCTTTTTCTTTTTTTTTAATAGCTCCTGAGCGTTAATGCGCTTTAGCTGAGGTAAGTCATTGCGTAAATATGAGATCACATGTGTTTAGAAGGTCTGTCACCTTGTGAGCCCTGCAGGACCCAGATAGCCAACCGGAAGAAAGCTTGTGTTGTAAACAGAGCTTTGAGTTTGCTTTCTATTGAGTGTATTTTGGGAATGAAAGAGTTTTCATAGAAACGCGCTAGTGTGTGTGTGAAAACAAAAAAAGGGAAATGTGAAAAGCTTTGTTCCAACACAAATATTTAAAAAAAAAAAAATCTCAACAGCTATAGTGAAAAGTTGGTGGATAAAGCGATAAAAGCCAACATCTAATGATTAACAGTTCTGGAGTTAAAGGTGAACTGAAACACGCAGTGAAAAGTTTACCTCACCGTGACCTCGGCAGAACTTGCAATCAGAATATCACACACACACACACACACACAAAAAAAGGGAAAGAAAAAAAAATAGAAGCTAAACCCAGCATATCTAAAGCAAATACCACTGCGCTACTGAATAGATGGACTGTACAATGGAGAATAGCTACTCCTTTACTTTCAGGGTTAAAGGTGTTAAAGCCGTTAGATGGAACCAAAATGTCTGAAAGAACACAACTGATGTGGTGTGTCGTGGTAACGGAACAACACCTGCCCGCTTTGGCCTTGACGTACAAAAAATGAACAACCAAAGCCAGAGCATAATTCAGAATCAGTTTCCTGGTGCTGCTTTGTCAACACACACCTTTCCAGGGCCTATCCGAGCTATGCATAGTGACCCAATAAGATGTTAAGAAGGATTTAATCTAAGTGATCAGAGGTGGATGCAGATATATGCCTTCTATATTTAATCACTTCCAGCCTCTTTGAACTGGGCGGCCTCACACCAGCTTCTACCTTGACGTGTCCACGTCCTCAAAGACGTCGCTGCTCGCCACTCTCTGTCAAACTGCTGGAAAAAGGAGCAGCGCAAGCCAAAAGCTACGCTTCCTTTTTTATGAGTAGAGACAGACTGAGGTGTTCTCTCAAGTCAGCATAAAAAGGAAACGAGAATCACACATGCCCAGAAATCAGGGGTTGTGTAAATTGGAGAGAAAACTAAAAGAACCAGTGGCCATAGCAGAGATTACATCATATAAATGTATATAGTAACAGACTCATAGATCTTTCAGGTGTTATTGCACTAACATTAAGGTACAATGACAAACTGAACCTCAGGTTTGTTCTGTTTTTTGTTCACGCAAGCACACTGGGAGACATTGTGCATAACCCACGGTTATTTCTATTCAGCTGGGATCAGAGAGCTTATCGTTGTCCCGCCGTACAGCGCCACAGAAGCGACACTGTGCAATAGAGTGCGGGCCGACGGCAGGGCCCACAAATACGTGTGGAGACTTTGCCAACTGCGGAGCCATTTTGGGGAGACGGAAACTGAACACGCTGCGCTGAAGACAAGGGACGAACCGCGAGAATACTGCCCAAGGCCCAAAATACCAGAGTCATCCACCAGACGCCTATACGCTCCCCCGAAACATGAGGAGGAGTTTCACAAGTTGCAGGGAGTTGCAGCGTCGTTTGTTTCCAGCGAAAGACGTCATGCTGAGAGCGGCAGACCAGACCTTCACAATTCTAGGGAACAGCAGCAGTCAATCCCAGCTCCTTACAGGAATCTGGAAACCCTCCCTTTGGCATCATTTGCTAGAATGTTTCAGAACTCTGTCGCCAACCAAATGACTAAAAAAAATATACATCTACACAGAGAAAAAGGGGCCATGAGATCATAGATCCATGCCTACACACACATTCTCCAGTTAGAGTGTGAACTTTGAACTCTTTGGGTCGGGTCATCTCATGTGATCCCTGTCACGAGGATTTCTGGGTCACGCCGATGTCAGGATCATGTTGTGTATGAAAATAAATTCACCGGCTCTGAGGGAATTTAGTGAGGATGACGCACGCTTATTGCAGATTTAAATAATTCCCATGTTTGAAAGATAACAGTTTGGGGCTGTAATCGGGAGGGTGGGGGGGCATCGTGCAACCGATTCAACAGTCCTTCATTAGATCAGTTAATGTTAGACAGGATTTTCACTGGGTTATTCTTTTTACTTATTTCCTATTTGACGAGGTATTTTCCCTGGATCTGACCAAACCTAATGTCGGAGAGAGTAAACATAATATGCTACGTTCATATGAATCCCAAGACCTCTGACGGGCTCTGAATAAATGAGAGTGTGTTCCCTTAATTTGTCAAGGTCTGCTTGTCAGGAAAGAGTCGTCCTTGCTGACCCTGCTCTGATTGGTTGGTTACGTCCGGTCTTGGGCAGTTTGAACCCAGACACAAACAGATCTGTATACAGATTTGAGAAAGCTGATCCGATTCTGATCCCACCACATCCAGAAGAGGGTCTGGGTGGCTTCTGTAAGCATTCTACCGACAATCTGATGTCCGGAAGACGGTTTAGGGGGAAAGGAGAGGGTTGGGCATGGACATCAGCCAAGCAGAAAATTCAGTTTGCGCTATTCTTCAGCGCATATGTCCAACACATGAATATCCAGTATATCATGACAGAAAGAGCTAATCTTTCCAACTGGAGAAATATGAAGAAGCATCTTTGGCTGACTTTTGGTCGACCCAGCCTCTTCAGAAACCATGGCGAAGATTTTAATGCAGCAGAAAAGATCAGATTTCTCTGGATTATTCTGTCTGTCCTGTTACACAAAGTCACTGCAAGCAACCCTGTGAAATACAAGTATGGTCTGAGGGGAAGTCCACGTTCCGGGTCAATCATTGTAACGAGTTTGTTTATCCCCAGTTAAACAGTTTATCACATGACAAAGTTAGCTGCCTAACATGGCAGTACAGGAGACGTGAGGCCAATACAACTCCCAATAAACACATTATAGACTGTAAAGATAAGCCCGATCCGTAGGCCACCACTGGCCAACCTCTGATTCACTCAGACTGAACTGTGTCAGCAGTAAAAAAAGACTGACACGAGCATAACATTTCACCATAAAAGCAGCAGATCAGGAAAAGGAAATAAAATGCAAACTTTACTCCACATTGCCTAATTTCTAAAATTGAAAAGTTTTAGAAAAATACAGTTTTCCAAACTAACTCCCCAGTTGTAAAGGCAGTTGTGGAGTCCAAAGGAACAAAAACGTTTTATTCATTTGCTCGATGCTGCGATAACAGCTACAAAATCCTGGCTCCTAAGTTGAGTGCAAGCCAGAGTGCAGCACACATCACAGACAGAATGTGAGTTAGGAGATATAAAACCTAGCAAAATGATCAGTTTACTGTTTTTTTTCCTCTTTGGTTCAAAGTCTCATCTGATTGTATTCTGACAAATTGACAGAACTAAGATTAAATTTGATCTGACAGCCCAAACCTCCACAGGCTAATGAGGATAAACTATTCAATCTAAGAGTAATTTTCAGAGTTATTAAAAAAAAACAACATGGCTGTGTGTTATTAGACTGAGAGCCCCCTCCCCTTTGCTCCAGTTCCTTTGAGCTGACTCAGTGGAAATGGCAGCCCATTGAAGAAAAAGGGAGTCTTGTCTACATACTTCCCTTCTTTTGCTGCACCGTTACAGGCCGTAACATCGCCAGTAACCAGGCAACTGATATCTGCAAGATAGACACTTCCCCCCCTCCCTCTCTCTCTCCTCCCCCCTAAATATCTGAGTCTAAAAGCTTAACACTTAACACAGCACTGCAGATCAGTTTACCAAAGAACGAGACACATCGTCACAAACCCAACTTTTGTGACGGCTGATCCTAAATGAACAAACCAGACTCATGATTGCAGAAGAAGTTTGTCCTTGTAAAGAATTTCAGTTCTCAGAACGCTGCTAGTAAAATAAGAGGAAATGAGCACCAAGTGTGACGCGCTGGCAAAAGCATGTTTCCTCTTCAGACTTCAGGATAGACTATCTCTTAAGGAGGCCTGTTTACATCTGTGCCAACATTTAAATCACAATAATAATAATCAAGCTATATCCAGCTCTCTTGTTCAGACTTTGGCACAAATTCACATGATTACATCTGCAGGAGGTTTGGGAGATTGCTGATCAATAAAAGTGACTCAGCAAGTAAATGGCCAGAAGCTTTTCTAAAAGCCAAAAAAAAACACCTTTCATTTTTCTAGCTAACATAGTAAAATCACTGGACCCTCCTGACTAGATCTATCAGAGTCGGTTGTGAACTGTTGGGTTATTACTATGAAAGCATTCCTTTATAACCACTCCATATGGTTTTATTTCTACCAGTGCGAGACGTGGTGGCTAACGTTGCCTGACGATGACATCATCAGTTACCAGGTAGGCTTTGTGAGGGAGCAGGGAGAGCAGATTTAACAGATTCTATGAATTTGCTGCTTTGTGCTTCTGATAAAATAGAAAAAATTCTGGTTGGCATGTGGTGTCTGACACATGGCGTTCTCCTGATAGTGTATATTAACCGCTTGTCCTCGCATATTATCACAGCTCACCCTGTCCAACGCAAATGCGGATAGCTTATCACGGCTTTGGCGCGTTAAAAGACAAATGGGGAGAGTAAATCAACTTTTTTTTCCTGTTGGTAAAACCTGGGCTTTTAGAGTGCACACAAAAAAAGCTTAGAAAAACTACAGGGAAAAAAAGCTTTAAAGTGCGTTCAGCAACTCATTTCCTGTGCTGATGGCCACACATTAGCCAGACCGGTAAACTCACAGAGTCACTGTGAGACAACAAAGTGCCGGGCCTGCTACAAAATCCCCGCGTTTAAAGCCAGAACTCAAACAAATAATTAAAGAGCCCCTGGAATCCCAAATGAGAGGAAAAACGCAAACCTGAGAGGCAGAAAAGGTGACACAGACAGTCAAATGTCTCGCTGTAACTGTGCCACGAGAGGTAGGCACCTTAAATGGTTTGTAAAAAGTGTCATGGAGGTACAACGCTTCTGATTTTGCGTTTTTTTAGCCACATACTTTAAGATCCTTTGTGAAACCAAAGTGGGGGCAGTCATTAAATGCATTTTATAGCCGAGCTGTCTCTTTGTCTTGCATTTGTACCACCCAAAATATGGGCCATCAGTATGCAAAAAACAAACCAACAAAAAAAGGCAGTAAAAAGGCATGTTACTGTATTATCACACATCAAGAAAAGCTTTCACAAATCTGAAACAGGATGTTTATGGTTCTACGGCCTCTTTAGAACAATTATATCCAGATTCAGACAGTCTAATTATAGATGTCTTCACAGTGCTCAGAGTTCAAAACTGGATTTAAATGGTTTTAAAAACGTGCAAGAGAAATTGTGATAATAATTTCAGCACGTCCCAAACCCTTGGCTGACCCAAGATGAACCATTTTATACTTTTAAAACGCATCATTTGTATCTATTTTCAGCCGTTTCAAAACGTGAGGGTGCAGTTTAGGTTACCACTCACCTGCTGCCCTCTCTGAGTTTGCATTTAAGGGGGGCCAAAATACTTCAATCAGGAACCAATAAAGTTGAACCACTCCAGCTTTACCTGTGCCGAGAGGAGGGACGTCGTCCGTCGTGGAGAAGTCCAGCGTGGCCCCCGCTATGTCCACCATCTCGTCGTCGTCGTCATCCTCGCTGGAGTGATGAAGGCTGTCGAAACTCCCCGTGCGGTACCCGGGGTTCTCCATTCCTCCGAACCCTGCCGGACCACACCAAAAAGGGACAGGCTTAATAACCCGCCCCTCCTCCCTCGGGCTCCCGCGGGGCGACCACCCGCTTCGGGCTACAGTTACCTCCGACACGGGCCGCCGACGGTTTTCGACGCAAGTTCGCCCAAAACTGAAACATTGTCCCTCAAACTCAGGAGCTGTCCGCAAGCGTCCTTATTTTCTGCAACCCTCAACCCCCCCTGCCACCACCCCACCCTCTTTGCGGCTTCTATGTACTGTACTAACAAATTGTCAAAACGACCCGGCTGGTCCCCCCCCCGCCATCACCCGGCTGATAAGCAGAGAGGCAGCCCGTCCTCACTTGACAGGGAAGTTTTCGCCGTCGTTTCCGCTCGCGTTTCCCCTCCCTGGTTCTCCCCCTAGACCGGCCGGTTTCGCCACTTAAAAGCCATTGGAGCTCCATCGAGATGACAACGACGGAAAGCCGATTATCAGCCGGGCTAAAGCGCGCGAGCTGTCAGACTGACCGGACACAACTGTTCGGCTAACTTGGCGAAAACGAAGCCGCGTCGCGTTAAATTTGCGGTTTTAAGGTGGAAACGAGGGGGGGAAATGGTCAATTCTAAGGCCTTACGTTACCTCCGAGTGGTGGAGCGACCCCAGTAGAGCGGCTCGGTGAAGAAGTCTTGTGACTCGGATTTGCCCCGCCGCCGTCCCCTTCAGCCCAGGCTGCTTATGTCAACAGCAGCCCGAGCAAACTTAAACGCTCGGTGAAAAACCCCTGCGTCACTCTCTGCGGTCAACCAGCAGGTTAGTCTCGAAGCGCCAACGCCAAACGACGCTAAACTGTACAACTCGAGAGTCCGAGTAAGACCAAAACTACAAAAACAACCATAAAAAATTCGCCACAGAATCTACGTCTTTTTTTCCCCCTTCTCTTTAAACAGCAGTTGCTAAGCTAGCGTCAAGGTGGCTAACCTGAGGCCCAGCTTCCGCTTCGTGTGCAAATAAAGTCACGTACGAAACGTTCAAATTTAGTCGTGTAACCTGACGTGTTTCAATTTTCCTGTAGATTTAGTTTACTTTAATAGCAAAATTATGCACATTATTTCTTGACAGACGGGCTTTAAAAAAATAATCGTCGTTTTCGTCAAACGCTTCCTTGTGTGGTTTTAGTTTGAAGCCAAAATGGAGGAGGTTTCCGGTTAAACAGTCACTCATGAGTCCTCTTAACGTTTGCACCCGGATGTCAATCCAAATAATCGAAGGCAGAGCCATCGCTGGAGCAGGCAGACTAATCGATTTAGACTTTATCGATTTTTTAACTTTTGTAATTGATTTTTTTATGTTGTTGTAGAATGTGGTAAATTACTAAGTACATCTTGTTTTTAAATGTTAAATCGATCGGATTAAATACAAAAATAAGATCTGAGTATTTGATAATTTTGGTAAAATATGAGTTCAGTGTGTTTTATAATCTCACCAACATTGCCAATGCAAATTGAGTGCATTATTTGAATATTCCACGCTGTACAAACAATGAATGCTGTGTACGTTTTTGTTACTGTCATTTAAAGACACCAGATGTTGGATTTTGTTATCTTGATATCTCACATAATCATTCTCGCTGTTTCAATTACTTGTACAAAAATAATGCTGACAAAAGCACATTTAGTTAGTTTTTATGTTTGTTTTGTTCACCATTTTTTAAAGATCTAAAAACAAATCCCCAGTAGCTCATTTATTAACCAAGCTAACAAAGTTTTTACTAAGTGCCCCACATGTATAAATGAACCTTGGCTAATGGTTGACGTCGTTGCACCTTCATTTTCTTTCTATGGATCAAGTCAAGTAGGAATAAATATCCCCAGACTGGGAACAACCTATGACAGCTGCCTGTTGAGAAGATGCTTTGACACCATTTTGGACTTTACGAAATTTACTCAAATACACACCGTTAGTTAGTTAGTCTATTCCAACTCATCAACTTCAAGGCTGAGAACCTCGGCAAGATAATATAAGTTCATTACTGTGACTGCCATGAATAACTTTGAGTCTTGAATGATGGCAGAATGAATTACAACGTAATCATATTTGTTGTGATAAATAAAGCACTTGCTACAGCTAAGGGGTGACACCTTGTGGGCACTTAGAGTTAGAAGAATATTTCAGTTTTTCTCTTATTTTAAAACTTAAAGATATTCATCTAATATCTCTCTCTACTCAATCAAGTGAAGCTATGAAAATTAAATCTGCTTATCTTACATTAACCCAAAATTCACTGGTGAGTGAGGATCCATCCATCCATCCATCCATCCATCCATCCACAAACTCATCCCATCCCAGCTGTAATTGGGTGGGAGTCACCAGTCCCCTGCTGGAAAGACAGACAAATAAAACACTCACCTCCTCGTAGAAACTCTTATTAACCTAACTTGCATGTTTTTGGAACTGTGATAGGAAGCCGCTGTTATTTCAGGTATTGGTCTAGTTTTTATCTCAACACTGTTCAGTGCAGGGAGCCACTCAGGTCACGCTTATATGGCTGACCGTGTGGCAAATAAAACCTGTTGAATCTTGTATAATCTACTGTTTTATTCATTATTTCGAAAGAGAAGCAGCCGTCTTTTACCGGCTTCAAGCAGTGTTTTTTTTTCTGATTTCAACAATAAAAATAAAAGAGTCAGAAATTGTATTGTGTATCTGTTGTTACTTTTTACATCGTTAAATTGAGCCTTTCTCTGTGTGAGCTTAAATTCAGGACTTTCGGTAGTATTGTGTTTCGGATTTTTGGACCAATTTCTGGGGGTGTTTAGCATTTTTTCTAGTTTCAGTTGTATCTCTGTGGTTGCTTTGTGACCCATTGGCTGTTTTGTCTCTGCTGGAGATTAGTGGTGTCTGTGTTTTCCGTATATCTGATGAGCTGATGGGTTGATTTAACGGCCAAGTGGTGTGTTTGGGATTGAATAGAATGACAACCAGCTGGAGAGGCTGCTCTGTTCAACATGATCCAACCCATAACTACAGAGAAGTAACACACACAGTCAAACATCATGTATTCATGTAAGTCTGAACTGGTCTTGAGGGTCCGTTTAGCTTTTTTTATCGTCTTTGATTTGGATCTTGAACATTTTGGGATCATTGTGATGATCTGTGACTGTATTTTCCCATGTAATAGTGTGTTCAAAATATAGAGGTTTATTTAAGTATTCAGGAATGAGGAGTTGGCTCTTGGTTAACTATAGATCAGGTATTAAAATGGGGAAAACTCAACAGCAGCGTTTCAGATCATTTCATTTTTATTTATTCACTTTACATCCGACTCCTGCCATGTACTCTGACCAAAATAAACCTCATTTGGATAAAAACTTTGAGGAATTGTGCGTTTTAATACATTTTTTGAGGATCTCCTTTGGGTTTCCCTTGTATTCACCCTTTATTTCCAGGAGAAAGGGATACTAAATCAGGATTGATCTTGTTATTTGGGTGCTTTTTACAAGCCCTTCCACTGAAATCCAGCATTTCCCACAGACCCCTGCTGCTCAACTCTGTTGATTTTCTTCAGCCAGCGCGGCTCCATCCTCTAAAACATTTGAATGTCTGAGAGCCTCGGTATTAATGGTTACCGCCACAGCCTCTTCTCAGCGCGTCTCTTAAATAAAAAACCATCGAGCTGAAGCCGGAGAGCGGCTGGACGACTCCCAGCGCCGCTTGTCATCTGTCAACCTCCATTTCCTCGTCGGCCATGTTTGCTCAACCGCTCCACCGCAGTCAAACGCCGGGGAGGGCCTGCCTGTCGGCACCAGACGTTAAGAAGGCCCACAGGGGCATTAACCCCAACGGGAGGCATGAGGTTTGTTTAAATACTGTTATTATTATTTATGGTACTGTCCTCATGCAAGTGTTTTTGCAGTTATGAAAAGAGTTAGGTTTTGGGAATAAATCTAAATGATACAAACGTGAACAGAAGACTCCAATATCCTCTTAAATCAACGCCTTTCCACGGCCGCCAGAACGGGAACGTGTCTGAGAGGCTATCAGAATGTTACGGCTGCTGCTTGGCGCTCAGAAGGATGTGCACACAGAGAAGTGAGTAAAATCAAGTGAAGTTTTTAATAAACCAGCTGCTTCTAACCAGAACATCCTCACTTTTTTTTTAAACAACTGAACAGTGAGAGGAAACATCATGGCAGGGAATCCAGAAATGGTTCGGGACTTTCTCTAGCTTCAGCAAACCCGAGTCTCAGTTATTTTCTTTGTTTGTTATTGTTTTTTTAACCTAGGTTTACCCAAACGGGCAGCTCAGACTCCTTAAACCGGTCCTGTCAGAAGTGGAAGATAGAGCTCAGGGGACTTTGGCGAGGCCGCAAATCACAAGATAGCTGTAAATCAAAGTTTTGTGGAGGGGGGTATGGTGCTGGGTAATAAACTAGACTACCAGGACTCTACTCTTCCAGGAATTCGTCAGAGTCAAATGGGAGATTTTTTGCATTAGCCTCAAAGGCCTGAAAATATTGGATTAAAAAAAAAAAATGTTTCTATGGTGAACCAAACACCACACCAATCTTTCGGAAAGTTTCAGTTCCAGGAACTTTCTTCTAAACTCCATCTTAAAGAAAAAAACATCAGCTGTTGTAACTCCCTATTTTTATTTTAGAGGCAGTTTTAATGTAATGTTACATCTTTGGCCAGTAGGGGGCAGCAATGCAGAGCAAGATAAAAAAAATGAAGACTTGAGGAGGCCAGATTTACTAAACCTAGAAATATTGAACTGTGAGGATTGGTAGGAACACATTATTTCACTGATATACATTATAAGACTATTTTTCTGAAACTTCATTCTGTTAAAAAAAAAGGGGGAGGGGGGGTGAGAGGGGTTAAGATAGTTTTTTATAAATTTTTTATTTTGTCCCAAGTTTTCTCTCTGTTGTTTTTGCTCTATTTCATGTTCATCTCAGTGAAATGTGTGTGTTTTTAAAGCCAATTTTGATAAAATTGTCTTTTGTGATTTGGTTTTGCCCCTCAGAGCCACCTGAGAGTTGTTCCCATCTTCCTCCTCGAGTCCAAAATGTGAAAGCGAATTATAACACTTTGCAGTAAAGGTTGGCTGAAGCGAGAGCACAAACCCGCCGTTTCTCTGGACCGATTCCCTGTCAGCATATACAGTAAACGTCGACTCTTCCAGGTCTTCTCGCTCATCTTTTACAACGAATTCCAGTCATTTCAAACATAGACAACACTATATACACACACTGTATACATTATAAAAACTAGTGTCCTCTGTACATAATGGTTGTTACATGACAATAAGTCAGTGGAATATCCAACTCCACAACAGGTTCAGCTTCATACATTACAGAATACACAAAAGGGATGGTGACGTTATGCAAGGTAATACGGTTTTATGCGCCGCCGTGTTCGGAAAAAGCCGCGCATTGAACAGTTAGTACAGGTTTGCGAGTGGCGTTCCACAGCGTTGGCTTTTAGTGGAGTTAACAGAAGCACCGAGAAGAAACCCCTCCGCCGGTTCTCTGAACCAGGAGGCTTAAATACAGGAGAGAAAAAAAAAACAGGAAAAACAAAAAGGGAGTGACTAAGTAATAACGTTTAAAAAAAAAAAAAAAAAACACCTTTGGCAAAAGAGGTTCGAACTGTACACGCCCGAGACCCATCAAACTAAATCTAGGCCCAATGTGTGCCGTTACAATAATAAAGCCCTTAACGTGAACCTGTGCTTCAATTCCTTCGAGAGAGAAAAAAAAAAGAAACAAAAAATGGCCTCACTCTGCTTTGGGTCCATGGCTGACAATCGTCCTCTCAGTCACAGCTTTGGTCTCCATTAGTACGAGTCCCCCTCCTCTTCTAACGTTAACGGTTTCAGGGCCTGTTTGCATAAAGGTCTACCGATCCACGGGGGGGCCCGTTCGACGTTTTCGGATTCTATCTGAGGCTTCGCTTGATAAGAAATGAACCGGGTTATTGCCACGGGGGAGAAAGTCAGTTCTGTTGGCTTTACTCAGAGCCACAGGTCCTGCTTTCTATTTTGCTTTCTATCTTTAAGCAGCAGTGTCGTGTTTAGTGTTTGGAAAAAAGTAAATACGAACCTGCCCCCCGCCCCCCCCCCAAAAATTTTTTTCCAACAACGCTTCGAACAAACTGTGCAAATCAACATCATGTACTGCATTTTCACTCCTCTTTTTCCTCTCCTCCTCTGGTTTTTTTTTTTGCACTTAACTCGATCTGAACGTTTCCCGCCTCTCCTTCATATCTTTAGCTCTTTCTTTTTCTTTCCTTTTCGTCAAAAGTGTCCGTATCCCAGTGACATCCCCATGCTTATTCCCAGGCCCAGCCCCAGGCTCTCCCTCAGGCCCCTCAGCTGCTCCTCTCCCAGCCGGATCTTGTCCTCCAGCTGCCTCTGCTCCACCAGCAGGGCGGCCTTCATCTTCACAAAGTGGCTGCAAAAGACAGAGGGGAACGCGGCGGGTTGAAAGCCTGCGGCGGGTTGTGGGGTTGAGGATGGGGGTGGGGGTGGGGGGGGGGTGTGGCGGCCTGACCTGTAGTCTCTGTGCTGCTCGGGGCTGAGGCAGCGGCCCAGCACCCGGCTGACGGCCTGCTCTCTGCGGTCCACGTGCTCCTTCAGGTCCTGGGCCTCGGACAGCTGCCTCATCAGCTGACGCTTCTTCTCCAGCAGGGGGAGCTGCAACGGGGGGTGAAAACACAGGGGGTTTCGCTTTGCTTGTCTAGTTTTAAAGGTAGAGTCGTGGGTTTTTTCCTTCCCCCTCCTCCGGCTCACCCTCTCGTGGTGCTCCGTCTCGGGGTCCAGCGTGTCCAGCGTGGTCTCCACCCTCAGCAGCCGGCCGGACAGCGACAGCAGCAGGCTGACCACCTTGTCCAGATCGCCGATGAACATGCGGAACTTGTCCACCTCGTTGGGTTTGCACACCGACACCACCATGCCCTCCACCTGGGACACAGAGAAATGAGGAATCATCCCCGATGTGAGGAAAGTTATTGGATTTATGGTCCTTAAATGAGGTGGAACTACTGGAGAATATCTTCATCTTTTCATTAAAGGAACACTGCCTGTTCACTAAGTTACTTTTTAAATCCCTCTTCACTTCCATGTACAGTAGATGCTGTCAAAAACCTGAATAGAATCACCTTAAATGTTAACGTTACATGAGTTTTTAAGCTTCCTGAAAAGGCCCCTCGAATAAGTCAAACATTATCTGGAACCTAATCCAAACAATGAGAGGCCGGTCATTTATTCTTGGGGCTAAATGGGTTCTGTTATCAGAGGAAGGAAGATTGAATCATATTGAAATTAGGGCTGCACAAAGCTCAGGAATGCTGCGCGCTGACCACATCTAGGCTCCTTTTAGGCTCCAAACAGAGCCCACTGACCCATTCACATCTGTTTGGAGGAGGCCAGTACAGAGAGGTGGCGGTTTGCAGCCGCTTTGTTTAGCTGGACCTTCTTTGTTTGTTTGTTTGTTTGATGAATCATCTATTTAATTTATGTCGCCTGTCCCTAGAGGACTCTACTTCACAGAGGAAGGTCGTCTAACCCGGAGTTATACGCAGGGGCTTTCCTTTTATCCCCGTTAGGAGGTGCTAATCCGCTCCCAACCTCCAACCCCGTCCGGCAGAGTCTTAAAAATGAAAATCAGACGTTTAGTGTTCGTCCCCACCTCGTCTCCCAGCTGTGAGTTGGCCCTGATGTCCTCCTGCAGTCCCCTCTGAGCCTCCCTCAGGACGCCCAGCTTCTTGCGGAGGCTCTCCATGAGCTGTTTCTGCGCAGAGGGGGGGGGGACAGGTGTTTTTAGGCGGCTCTGGCCGTGAAGACGGGTGGGGGCGGGGGGGAAATCGGCGCTGGCCGGCTTACTTTGTAGGTCAGCTCGTCGTCCTCGTCCCTCTCTCTGCCGTCGCTGAAGTCCTTCATCTGGGACAGGATCTGAGCCTTGGCCGCCGACGTGCTGTAATAGGACGAGCAGCTGGAGCTGGCCCCGGAGCGTCTGCGGCGGGGGCGGGGGGCGCGCACGCTCGTTAACTCATTGGCTGCCAAAGACGTCTTTTATGTTTTTCAACGAGAGTGGCTGGGGGACGATCTGCTAAAGCTAGTCCGTAAATATCAGCCTTCTAGACAGAGTATGTAGTAACAAATTGACCCTCTAGGGGGCAGTGCCGCTTTTGATGGGAGATGAGCATAGACTGTAGGCAAATAAAAAAAACGTAACGGTTCGCTATGAGAGAACATGTCGCCGGTGAGACGCAAGTCGAGGAAGAACGGAATAAGGTGATGAAAGAAAAGAGTTGACTCTTTCTTTTGCTGTGTTCGGTGTTTACATAGTCATAGCACAAACTATTATGTGGCTCTTGAAAAATCAGTCAAAATGCTCCAAAAACTCTGGCAGTCAATGAGTTAATCGGCTGGTCGCCAGAGGCCCGCGGAAAAACACCCGGACTCTCTCACCTGTCCAGGCTGTCGGTGTTGTGCTCAGCACTCTGGAATGGCCCCCTCCAGCTGTCGGTGCCCGACTCGCCCTCGCCGCTCGGGGGGAAAAGCTCCTCCAGGCTCAGCCTCTCCTGGCCGCTCTCCCCGGCCTCCGGCTCCTCCTCCTCCTCCAGGGAGCCGCTCCCCGCCCGCGGCCGGCCGGGCGGCGAGGCCTCGGCGTCCGCCGGCGCGTCCACGTCGGTCTCCAGGACGGTGACGGGCAGGGCGAAGCACGGCAGCTCGCTGCTGAGGGCCAGCCCCGCCGCTGGGGGCAGCTCCTCCTCATGGAAGTCGTCGATGTCCGTCTCCATGGGGACGTCCAGCTCGGCGTCCAGGCTGAGCGCGGGGCTGGGGCTGAGGGCGGCCTGGGGCTTGGCCCCCGGGCGTGGACACGCCGGCGGCGGGGGCTGCCGGTGGTCCATCTGGATCGGCCCGGCGTGCTCTGAGACGCTGCTGTGGACGCTGCTGTGGACGCTGGGAGACGGCGCTCGGTCCCACTCTGCTACGTGTCTCCCGCCGGGCCGCGGCTTGTGGGGCTTCGCTCTGTCCCGACCGGGACTGCTGGGCGCCTCCATCACTGATGAGCTGCAGACACACCCACCCGTTAACCCGTTAAAGCAACTTAAAGTCATAAAAAAACAGTTATCAGTCTAACTGCACATGAGAACAAATGCAGGCCAGTTCCAGTTTTGGGGTCAGAGCCTGACTCTCTGAACTAGTTCATTCTGATTAAAATCCCAACACGTTGACTTCAACCCCCCAAAAATTGTATTGATTACATATTGTCACCTTGTGATCAAGAATATTTGCCACTTGTAGAACAACATAGACCATATACATATGGGTTAGGGTTAGGTAGGTATTGGTTAAGTGGATAAGGGCTTGGGTTAAGTGGGTTTGGTGGGTAAGGGTTAGCTGGGTGAGAGGGGTGAGGGTTAGCTGGGTGAGAATTGGCTGGGTTGGGGTTAGGTGGGTTAGATGGGTTAGGGTTAGCTGGGTTAGAGGGTTGAGGGTTAGCTGGGTTAGAGGGGTGAGGGTTAGCTGGGTTAGGGTTAGCTGGGTTAGAGGGGTGAGGGTTAGGTGGGTGAGAATTGGCTGGGTTAGGGTTAGCTGGGTTGGGGTTAGGTGGGTTAGATGGGTTAAGGTTAGCTGGGTTGGGGTCAGGTCTTGTCCTGCTTGTCTCACCTGGGCTCTGGTGGTGGGGGGGTTGCAGGTGGAGGCGTGGTCTCTGACCTCAGGTGTCCCTGCAGTTGGTTCTGGGGCGGGGCCAGCGGTCTGAAGGCCTTGCTGGACATCAGGGGGCTGGGCGGGGCGGCTGAGGCGGTGCGCTCCCCACACGGCGCCGCGTCCTGCTGGGGCCGGCCGTGGGGGGGTTCCTGGGTCTGGGCCTGGCCGCGGCTGCAGCGCGGGCAGGCCTGGCCGGCCTCCGGCCTCTCGGGGGGCAGGCTGTAGGACCTCTGCCTGGACTCGTCCGGCGGGGCGGCGGCGGCCGGAGTGGCGCCCGAGGAGGAGGAGACGGAGAAGAGGAGGGCGTGGTGGGAGGCGCGGCGGCGGTGGAACTGCTCCCACTTGGGGGGCGGGGGTCTCGGGGGCGGCGGCGTCTTCCTCCTGGCCGGTCCCGGGACGGCGCCGGCGCCCTCCTCCGCCTCGCTCAGGATCTGGCTGGTGGCCGCCGAAAGGGAGGGCGACCAGCGCTGGCCGCTGTCGGAGCGGAGGTCGTTTTCGGACATGGCTCTGCCCCGGAGGGAGAGCGGCGCCGGCGGGGGGGCCGAGGCGTGGCCGTTGCGTCTGGGATCCCACGGAGACGGGTGCGGGGGGGGCTGGCTGCCACTCTGAGGGGGTCTGGACTCCCGCCTCCAACTGGAATAGTCCCTAATGCGGAGGAACAGTTCAGCTCAGTTACGTTCACCCGGGTGACCTGAGAAAATTTCACTTACTCTTTCCTACACATTCAAGGGAAAATAAACACGTAATTAGCAGATGGATGTTTCCTTTAAAACAGATGTTCCAAACACCGGCGAGGTTAAATTACAGAGAAAACTTCCTCTTTGACTTCCAGGCTCACCGAACCGTTTCCGTCACAGGTCAAATATGAGCTGTGGCCCTTTCTTTTCCTTTTTTAAATTTTTATTTTTATTTTAAACGCTAACATACATCCCACCACATATATCACGGCCACATTTTCAGCCCGGCCGGCCGCTCAGTTCACTTAGATCTCATTTAAGTCAAATCCCGCCCGGGCGTGACCCAGAGGAGGGGGGGGGGTTCCACCCAGCGGCGCACAATAGGGCCGACCCCGCCTCGGCGCCCCCCCCGGGACTCGGTCAGAAACGATCCGGGCAGAGGCGGGGCTAGCGCGTGTCGGAGTGAGAGGGAAAAGGCAGCTGGGGTGTCGTGGGGCTCACCTCTCGGTCAGGCTGTACTTCCTGTTGAGTTTGCTCGTGTCCGGCAGCTGGCCGCGAAATGTCTGCGGAGAGATTTCACGTGTGTTAATAACTCCGGAGGAATGAAGGAGGGCTCCCACCTCCGCTCCTCCACCCTGTGACAGAGTTAATCGGGGTGGGGGTAATTGTTGCTGAATCAGGCCTCCTTGCAATTCCCCCTCTTGTCTTGTCTGGATCTTTACCTGAGCTCAAATGTTTCCCAAAAAACATTTTTAAATCGTTTTACTTGAAAGAGTTGGTGTGCATCCCTGCAATGCTTCCTGAGCGTTTTTAACAGATTTTAAAATATATATAATCCTGTCCAAGCTTATTTTTTTCTTTATCTCCCACATATTAATTCCTAAACAAACAAAATGCAGCATAATATGAAGTGTGACAATAGCAAATAACCTGAATTAAAGCAACACATGTTCACCTGACTTGTATCACATGTTTGGATTTTAGTCAACAAGTCTTAATTGTTGTTTTAGAACTAGGAAGTATCAGTTGGACAACTTTTTTGATGAACTCTTATGGGTAAAAAAAATTTGAATAACCGTGTGTTTAAGAAATCTGTGGATAAAAGTAAAAAAAAAGCAAACAATTCACCCAATGAGTTTTTTTTCTATACCCAAAAGAATTTGTGGAATTACCTTTACTTTAAAATGGATAATCAAACTGAATCATTTGTTATTTTAACTAACAGCAGAATTAATATGCGATGACTTCCAAATTTCACCTCCTCCACATTTCACCCCAAAAAATGCATCATAAGGTCGGTCTTTAAAAAAAAATTTTTTTTAATCGCTTGTCTTGAATACGACGGTGTTGGTAAAGGAGCGTCTTCCTGTTCTGTTCTGTTCTCGTCTGACTGAGGACTTGAACTTTTCCGAGTACTCTTTGTTGTATTTTTTTGTTTGATGTCTCGCCAAATGCTTTGGCCTGCAGACAGGCCGGTCTCCTACAGCCGCTGTAACCGATGCGGCATGTGGCTCAACGCTGTCCGGCTAAAAGACACCAGGGATGGGAGAGGGTGCCGTTCTGGGCTCTGGACGCAACTTTTAGGGGCTTGTGGTGGGTTTCTGGATCAGCCGGTTACCAGGCCTACAGGCACTAACGCACTCGGCCCTTGAAAGCGCTGCTCAACAAACAAAGGTGGGATACACACACGCACACATATTCCTTGAGCAGAGCTGTCTGCGATGCAAACCTAAACATCCAGATCATGTTTTTGTTGGCACGGCTGGAAGCCATTTTTAGCATATTTGGCCGTCTCCGATTGTCAACACGGCAATGGATCCATGAAATATTAAGTGATGTGCTCTGTGCCCTTAGCCCTGAAACGCCCCCAGATATTTTAGACGTCTTTTGGCTATTGCTGATCAGTCCGTGGATGGGATTGACTTTTGTTTACTGGAGTAAGGCCATCGTTTTTGAAATACTGATAAGACCATGACTTTGCACGGAAAGGAAATGGAGTAAAGAAATTGCTTCTCTGAACCCCAAATATGTGGAACCACAGCATAAAAGATACAATAGTTAGCCTACTAGTAAATATGCAATTACTTGAGAAATCATTGAACATTCTATCAATCACATGAGTTATTTCATGTTATGGTTGGACAGAGTTATGTGGAGATCCCCTTAGGAAATCACCTACAAGGGGAACTTTCACCTGGTAGGATGGGGGGGACAAAAAAGCTCTGTTCTCATTGATTTATGTAAACAATCAGGAGTTGCTACATACAAGTTCATTATATACCCAAATATTAGGTAAGACCATCACTTAATTATACCAAATAGTTTTTTATAGCAAATCAAAGCTAAAGGTGGACCAGCTAAATCTTATCTTTATTAGACATGCTGAGCAAATAATGTTTGTTCCAATGTAAAAACAATGAGAGACACATATCTACCTATGTTTTATGGCATCAATATCTGATTTACATCTGATGATATGACAGAAATCCTGGATTTTCTTGTTCGCGCTCTACAGATGAACCCAAGCTGCATTCCATTTGCATCAGAAGTCCCAACCAGGACGGAAATCACCATTTTTTATTTGACAAGTGAGTTTATTTTCACCATTTTGTTCTTTTTAAAAGAATAGTCTTATTTTACTCCGTGTAATTTGTTATTTGAATGAGGAAAAGATTCTGGCAGTCTGTGTGTTTTAAATTCAGATTTATGAATATAACAGTTTTCGACTGTTTGATCAACGTTCATTCGTTTGACCGCTCAAAATTCGCTCCCATCTACTATCGAGTTGGACAGCCCTGATTTTTTAAAAGACCTATTTCATGACTAAGCAATGGCATTGAGTAACAGACCATAGAACAATTACCGAAGCCACTAACGTTTCTACTATTTCATACTCACATTAACCCTCACAATAAAGAACAAAACAAACCCCCATCCTCATTTTCTAACCCCTTCATTCCTTATTCCATTTGCTATGGCTCTGTGCGATTGTGTGTTTATACATTCCAGGTGGAGGTACGTTGACGCGCTCTCGTAACTGCAGAAGCACACGCTCGGCACATCTGTTGCCATTCAGAAATACTGGACGCTGTCAGCAGCTGATTTTCAACACACGAGGTTATCGCGGTGGCATCAGAGAGGCGGCCTTTGATTTGAAAAAGGTCCTGCTATGCGAGGGTCCAGAGTTCAAGGCTCCCCGAAAGCCTCAGCGTGGCGAAGTCACACGAAAACAACCAAACTTTGTCAGCTCGGGGGCCAAATGCTTGCTAACCTTAATGTGGGGCTGGTCCAAAACAACTGTCACTTTGCATTACTCGTTGTCAAACGATAAGGGTACAAAAAAAAGGTTGAAGTTCACGCGAGTGGTAAAAGTTCAGCTGAGGTGCCGCTCGCCCTCTTTAAGGTCTAGAATCACTTTGTGGTGCTGTTGCAATCCAACACAGCTATTATCACTAACGCGACCCAGCACTGGCCAAATCTCCCTAAATTCCACGAACTATTAAAACGATACAGTGAATTTTCAATGCGAATCTCAGGCTTTTCACCGCATGTAGGACGTGAGGTTGGACTTCAAACCGGCCGTCAAACCACACAGCACTTGGACGCAGTGGTGACTTAGTTTCGACATCCAAGTGTGGCTACTCGATCTCTTGTAGGTGCTGGTTGACGAAACACAGTGAGCGTTTGGTCTTCGGTGGTCATTTCGGTGCGCTCCAAAACCACAACCTGACTTCAGCCAACAGGGAAACTTATCTCTGTGTCATGGCTTCAACAGTGCTGAGGCACGGGCCTACTAAAGAAAACCTGCTCTGAAGTGGGTAAAGCTGGCAAACAGTCCGACTAATAGATTAACTAGCGCTAAACAGAAGAGACCCCTTGGTCTAAACTTATATATAAACTTTCCAAAATGAAGGCAATTTATGTTTTCATTGTAAGCCAAGGCCACAGGTCAAGAGTTGCAAGTAAGACAATTTAATTGCGTGAATTTCAAGGACCTAAAGACCGAACGGGTTGGTTGCTTTGTGGAGAAAACTATTGTCTTATTGCCTAAAGATTCAACGTCAGACCCGTGACAGGAGCCCTGTGCTCAGGGTACTCTTACCTCTGTTGGTGTGTAGCTTCTTGTTGTGTATCCCTGGTGCAGAGGTTGTTGGTTGTCTTCCAGCTGGAAGGAAGGACTGACTGGGTAGAAAGCCGACCTGGGAACTTGATTCTGGGTCTGACTGTAGAGCGGCACTGGAGGCTTGGTCTGGAGGTTGTCGCCATGTTGGAGGTCTTGATTTCTCTCCTTGATCCCAAAACATTCCTGATAGCAGATGAGCTGCAAATCGTCCTCCTTTTCCTTCTCTCTTTGTCTGTGAAGATCTGTCTCTCTTTCCTTTCTGAGACATTCCTGCCTTCTGACTCTCTCTATATCCCTTTCTCTTTCGAGCTCTTTCTCTCTATCCCTCTCCCACTGTCTCACCCTCTCTTCACGTTCCCTTTCTCGTTGCATCTCCCTCAGCCTCTCCCTTTCAGATTCCCTTTCTTTTCTTTCCATTTCCTGCTTCATCTCTTCTCTTGACCACTCTTCCCTCTCCTCCCCTTCCCGGGCCCGTTCTCTCTCTTTTTCTTGCCGCCTTTCCCTGATGGTGCTCACAGACTGCCTTCTTGCCTCTACAGTGTTTGGAAGTTGGACATTTACTTGCTGCAGTCCGCCCTGGTAAGAGTATCTCCTATGGTTTGGATGTGGGACGAGCTCTCGGGTCTGCTGCTCTGGATGGCATGCGCCTCTTTTCTGCCTGTAGCCTCCCACGTTCGAAACATTCGAAACGGATGAGGCTTTGCAGGTCTGTTCGAAAAACTTCATTCTGTCAGCAAATGGAAGGAGATCCGACTCCTCCATCCGAGAACACGAGGAGGAGCGACTGTAGGATGAGGTGGAGGAGGTGAAGGCGCAAACTCCGTGACGCGACCCGGTGACCCCTAAGGCTCTCTCACCCGGGACTCCCCCCCCGCCGGTCTGCATCATGCTCGGGCTGGAGTTTATGCTCGGGGGTCCAACGCCAGCGGCGGGCCTTGCCAGCAGGTACCACCTCCTCCACAACTCTGATTCCGACACCGAAACTGGGGACACCCGGGTCCACAATTTGAACAGACCTGGATCTGGTGTTCTGAGAGCAGTTCGTGGACTGGGTCTGCAAGACGTCACAGTTTGACGCCTTTACTTCTGCGGAGGACCGAGAGTCTCGAGGGATCGCGGATGAGTCCGACGCAATGTTAGCACCTTTCTTCTGGAGGGACAGGTCGGGCTCCTCTTCGCAGAAGTCCGAACCCTCCTCCTCCTGGACCGTTTCCCCGCTGCACAGGAGCCCTCCTGGGCCACGGCTGAAGCTGGGCTGAAGCTGGGCTTTTTTCCGCTGAATCTCATTGCGGAGGTTGGTAGCAAACCGCTCGCTACGCCGCCGGTTCCTTCTGTGGCTCTTGGCCGAGTCTGACTTCTTTTTGCTCTCTTGTTCTTGTGCGCCCTTCTCCTTTCTACCACCACCTTTACCTCTGTCCAATGCAGTCTTCTCCTCTAGTAAAGTATCCACACTGGCAGCGGCACTGAGAGGCTGAAAATCGCTCTCTACAACTTGGTCGGAGCTTAACCTTTCCTGAGTTGATCCTGTTGGTTCACCTGGTACGCTGACAGAGCGACCCCAAGAGATGTGATGATTAACTGGCGTGTAAGATCTACCATTTATACCCATTCCTTCCAGCCTTTCACTGGAATCTCCTTCCTCACCATCCCCTTCCAAGAACACAGATCCTGGAGTTGAGCACCGGCTACCTTCCCATTTACCAGAAGGGGGATGCTGGCTGTGGAAAGCCTCTTGGACCTCTGCTGTAAGGTGGAGAGATGAAGAATGGGAACACTGGCTACTCGTGGAAGAGGAAGAGCGATCAGAAGGCTCAAAGGAAGAGTTGTTATTGTTGAACTGCAGTAGCTGAAGCTGTGTTGCAAGAAGCTTCTCAGGGGCAGTGAGTCGATGCAGCACTGTGGGGGAATGCTTGTTCTGGGAATGCGCGGTATGGGATTGTCCTGGAACTTCAACGGAGGACTCATCAGATAAGGAATCAGGACAAACGCTGATGGATTCATTGAGGACAGCCACATTCTCCCCGGTGGATTCTGAATTGTAGTCTTTGCTCACACCGCTATCATATCTGACAAATTCTTCAGTCTGTCTGTCTATAAAGTGAGAGTCGCCCGTTTCAATTTCGAAATTCTCCATCTGGTACGCCTTTTCGGGAGCCGGACAGCCATTTTGAATTCCCAGCTCAACATTCAGACAGGGTTTGTTTTCCTCAGACTGAGACACCCCAGAGTTTTCAATTGGAGCAGATGTACAACGTTTGTTGGCAGAATTAGGGCGACTTCGGGTCGCCCTAAAACTGTCCTTCCTTGTTGGGGGCTGCGGGGGGTTGATCTTCTTCTTCTCCTCTCCAGAATGTCCATTTCTTACAATCTCAAAGCCTCCCCCCGTCCTTTCCTGCTCGTAACAGCAGGACGAGGGCCTTTCTTTCACCACCGTGGGCCTTGGTCTTGACCTTGTCAGCGATCTGGACTTAAACTCAACCATTTGCAACTCATCCAAGACTTCACCAGATGACTTCTGCTGCACCGATGCTTCACCTGGGTAGCTCTTGCAGGCCGGCACAAAGCTCTGGAGAAGGTTATCCATGGAGCAGGCTTCACCAGGCCTTAGCGCCACCGTCGTGTAGTCAGACGTGTTTGAGCTGGCGGAGAAGGAGCTGTACGCCGAGTCGCGTTTGTTGTTGAAGAGGGCAGGGTCGACTGGGGAATTGTGGGAGTCCTGGTAGGGCTGTGTACTGGGTGTTGGCGCATCCAGACTCTCCATTGAGCCCAGGGAGCTGCTTCGGTCAGTGGAGGAGTAGGGTCTGGGCAGCTGAGCCCACTGCATGGACAAGTCACTGCGAAGAGACAGAGACAAAGATGCTCATATTAAAACAAATCTACAAAGAACCCATTAATTCATCAGTATAAAAAGAGCAACCCCCCCCCCAAAGTCTTATTCAAAAATCAAAACATCTAGACTTTCTTCTTTGGGATGTAAAATTTCAACAGCACAGTCGGGGAATCTGCTTTCTATTAGCGCTAAGCCAAAGATCCACTGTGGGCCCATATGTTTTTGAAGCCCCTCAGAGGAAGCCTCTTTAGGCGGAGAGGGATTTCCTCCTCATCAACTCTCGCTGCCCGAAGTAAAAATCTTGAAGTCATCTCTTGATTCAACTCATCCTCCCTTTACCTGTCATTTCTGGTTTTTTTTTTAAAACCTTTAGATTCTTTCTGTCTTATCCCCGTCACAATAAATGGAGGATTTCCTGTACGGGATAGTAAGTTGGTTAAGTCTTTAATCTATTACATGGCAAAAATGACAGAGGAACCTTTTTTTTTTTCAATGTTTTCCTTTCTGAAAAATTCCTTTAGTCCTATTAAAGCCAGTGGTGAATAATTCATTTAACTTGCACGTCTTCTATTCTGCCCAAACTAAAGTAACTTCTCTTACAATCTTAATTAAGATAAATACTCCTGAAAGGTCGTCCTGGCAAATCAAATGAACTGGCTCTGTAATAACATAAGTTAGGCTGGCCAGAGCAAAATTACTCTGTGCAGATCCTAAGGTACGAATTGCGCCACTTAATTGGCGGCAGGACAATGGTTTAAGTCTGGCCTCTGAAACTCAACGTTTTCTACCACCGTCCATCTCAAATTTAGCACCGTTGGTGCGATAAAATCTGCCAATTAAACTAATCTCAAACTAAACTGGCCACATTGATAAAATATTAAATCTGACTGAGAGCATACCGCTGAATCTGCTTCCATTGGCCCAATGGGGAAGAACAGATGACGTGATCTGACCTCAGTGTGATGTATGCCATGACCATCCAGAATCAAACAGAGCTCAATGGGCCGTACTCTCTGCTACCCCTACACAAACTCTTCCATGCAAATCCAACTGGTGGGATCTGTAACATTTTTCTCTTCAGTGGTCCTTTCATTTCTTTTCTTTCTTTTTTTTTTAAATTCATCCGCTGATCATTGCAAATAAAAAGAAGTAAGGACTTCCAAACTAGCTCGCTTTCTTGACGAATGACAGGGAGCACAAGGAGAGCCAAAAGAATTGGGTTACAAAATGACATTTGACACATATTGGCTCCAAGTGCTGATGCAGTGGGGTGGAAGCACGTAGTGTTCTTGTGCTTGGTTCAAATCCAACCTGTAAAGCCCCCCACAAAATCTGGAGGCATTTTAGTCGGGTATTTCTTTTTCCAATAAAAAAGGAATGAGTGGTCACTCACCCTTTGTATTTCTGTGGTGTCTTATTCAAACAATAGGGAAAGTTTCCAGGGAGACGGTGGAGGAGCAACAGCAGAATGAAATTTCTAACAAGCTTTGATCTTAAGCCGGGGCAGAGAAGTGAGCAGCAGTCCACCTCGTGGCCGTTTCTGTGGTATTTGTGGTTTGACAGTTCAGGCTTTAAAAATATAAAAATTGATGGGTTTTGTTCCCATTGTAAGACAATCCCCCTCGTTTAACTTCCATCAAAATACTGAATTTTGTTTTTCTGCAGGCCCATGTGTGCCTCAGCCATTCTGAAGCAGTCTCGTAAATATATGAGAGTATAAGACCTGCTCCGGTTTGTTTCGATGTTGTTGGTACTTTGGTACTTTAGCTTTGACCTCTGAGAAAAAAAAACTAAAGCTCTGATGGAGTGAGAGTAACGTGAACAACTGTGATGATTCTCCAATGGGTTTTAGACCCTTGATTCGAGGCTTCTGTTTCATATTTGACACTTGTTTTGTGCTCTTTTTCATAAAAACCTGCCACTGTGGCTCAATCCAAGCAAAGGTTTTTGAGACAAGACTGACACGATTGAGACAAGGCAAAAATATCTTGTGGAGCTGTCTTTTGTAATAATTGTATAAGTTCTAATTGACACTTGGCTCAATTAATCTTTGCTCTATTAAACTCTATGATACACAGGGGTTCCAATGGGGCCAGCCAGTAACACATCTAGACACTAACCAGAGTTCTTAGGGTGTAACAAAGCGTATAGATGATCGCATTTGGGTGTTACTTTTTTATTTATTTCTGAATTAGAAATACATGATAATATTTGAGAGAAAACTGTGGGAAAAAGTACATATCATGCCTCATCTTGAAAGCTATCGTATCTGATCAAGGGCAAGTTTTTCCAAGGGGAGGGTGGTCATGCTGCATATAAAAAAGACCAGAAATTGATTGCAATCCGTCTGATTAGCATTATTCTCTTGTGGTTGGCAGAAACCACCGGGAACATTGCCTGTTATGCACAGCGATTTGACGTGTTCAGCACCAGGGACAGCACATTAAAAACGTAGACTAGCGGAATAGCCTACTACAGGCAACGATTCCAGTTGTTGCTGCAATTTTCTGTGTAATATATATGTCGCAACCCTTTCTGAGACAACTCTGTTGTCTTTACAGCAGGTGTGGCAACTCACTGGCTCCTTAATAGGACATTGCGGGTTTAAAACAACATAGGATGTTGTCCTGATGAGTGAGGGGGGAAAAAACGGCTCACTATCTGCATGAGAAACTGCTCTTTGGAGGAAGTGAGCAATGAATAAGTACGAGGAGGCGTCCGCGGAGTTTTGACCTGGCTGACAAAGAGAGAGGAAAGGGGGAAATAAGACGGGAGCTGGATAGGAAATGACAGTCACTCTTGCCCAATAATTCGACAATCGGGAACATGTGAGGCCTGACGCACGTGCGCCGTCCACCGAAGCGCGTTTGGGAGGACTGGAATCCGGCGCGCACCCACACATGTCCGTCAGCTGACTGCTACTGGGAGAGACCAGAAACTAATTCCCCTTTCGCTCCGATGTTGTGTCGGTGCTTTCGTGAAAATGAGCGGACGGTACAAAATGTCCCCTCTCCTTCACACAAACTCCAGTTTACTGAATGTCTTCCTCTCTTTGTCCACATGTTCTGGGAGTCACATGCCATTGTCCTGAGTTATGCCGGGAGCTGCCTCCTCATCAGATGTGCGTGCGTGTGTGTGTGTGTGTGTGTGTAACGAGATCGGGCGGGAGCAACTGTGGGAATAAGACACCCACACTAACACACAACACACACACATAGCGATCTAATCCTCGTGGGACTATAAAATCTAACAGTGGCACATTATATCAGCGATCCTTATCAAAAGGATACCATAGGCCTGACAAACAAGGACGCAGCGGCTATTTTTATTGTGAGTCAATACACAGACGGCGGAGGACTTCCTCTTAAAGGTTTCGACTTGACTTTGGTGAGATCATAGAGCTCACGATGTCGTCCGGCTGAACCCAGCCAACCCGCATTCTGTCCCTTTTGTGTCAGCGTGGCAGAAACACTGTCGCCACATTGTGAGCTCAAGCTACCGTGCGCATCAATCCACAGCTAATAGGAAGTTATCTCTCAGGGAGAAATACCAGGCATTCCTTAGTAGTGGCCGAGCTGATTTTTTCTGTTATCTGGGGAATAATTAAATTCTATCTGACTTCTGGTCGAAGAAGCATTTTTCATAATGTGGTGATGAGCTAAAGTCTCGAGACGCGTCTAATCTCTTTCCGCTGCCTGTCCTCCACGTTTCCGAGCCCTAAGATTGGCTTCTTGAAAGCCACCCTTCGATGAGGACAGTTTCTGATGGGGCTGAGAAGAAAATATCACTTTCGCACGGTCAAACTGCTATCTTTAGTCTATTTTTCAAAAGATGCAGCTAAAGAAATGGGAACAGGTGCATTAAAAAAAAAGAAGAAGAAGTCGTAGATACGTTTTTAAGTTGCCTAAGAAACGAAAAGTGCATTCCTCCGAATGGCTCCGGGTAAAATGACCGGACTAAAAATTTGAGGATAATCAACCCACGTCAAAATAATAACTGAAAGACTGTCAGGACATCTGGAGACCCATTGGTCGGAATCTCTGAAACATTACACTGTCTTGGAGGTAAAATACAAATAAAATAGGGATGGCTCAAGACCTTTACGGAGTATAGCATCCAGCATGTTGGCTGATGTTTCCTGAACTGCTGACGTTCCTCTTGTGCTACTGCGTTTATGTCACTTGGAAACTTGGACGACTCAGTGGGCATTCTTCATCTTTTCGCCATTTCTCCGCTGATCATTCATGGCTTTGGAACGTTTAAACAGAAGCCAAAATTAGATCAATGCGTTTCCTGTGTGGACCGTGTGTGTTGACATTAAAAACAGTGATGTCACCGGCTTCCTGCCGATTGTGGACTTTTGGGGGCACGGCCAGTCACACGGAGTAAAAATTTCCTGGCTCTGACCTGCGGCCTTAATCCTACGCAGCAGTTCACAGGATCTCAAACTGGCAGGATGACTCGCTCTCAGAGCCTTTTGCAAAAATGGCACAACTTTGTCAGCTGAGATTAGAAATCCATAGAGAGGCGGAGAAGGGATCATTCACATGCGGAGCGAGTTCAGACAATGAAACACAGGCAAAACCCTGATTCTTTAGAACATTCACTATGTATTTGGCACAGATTTTTGTTGTTTTGCTAAGCAAGGGAAACTTTTTCAAATACTCTTAAAGGAACAGACACATGCACAGTGGCAACAAATCCCATTTCATTTTTTGTTCAATGCCTACAAATGACCTCACTTTAGAGACAAAAGACAAAAAGTACATCAACCATAAGGAAAAAGATATATAACAGTTTTTGTATACTTTTTTGTATACTGACCAGGATGGCAAAGAGGATGTCTTACACGGGAGGCCCATCGAAGGTTGGACTCTATACACACTTTAGTAAAGATTTAATTTATTTTTACAGTTTTATAAATGTTATTTTTGGCAATATCAGCATTTTTACCATGTTATATTTTCACCATATTTGAGGGACATTCTTCTACATATTGTTAAATCAATAAATTCACAGTTATTCTGTACTTGAGTCCATTTTTTACATCAAGTACATTTTTATTCGGGTAACTTCTTGTACAACTTAACTTGAGTAATAATAGCCTAAACTAACAACAGTCTTACTTTAATTAAATGCTTGGTAGCTCTACACATCTTTGCTTTTGAACCCTTATGAGAGGAATCTTGTGTCTGACTTCACTGTTCATTTTCGGTTCCTACCGGTTAATGGCAGACCTAGAGAGGCCTCAGCTTCGCAGCATCACATTACACCAAACAAGGCCTGACAGCCACCTTTAAACACAGTTTGTTTACAAGTTGTCTCACCTGCTGTCGGTGGTGTGCCAGGGGAGTGTGTACGGGCCGGGGTGGAGCTGCATTGCAGAGGGGAGTGGAGGAGGAGGAGGTGGAGGGGGAGGGGGGAGTGGAGGGGAGTCCCCGGACGGGAGGCAGGGTGGCAGAGGCGGAGGGGATGGAGGCGGGGGGAGGGGCAGGAGGGGCAGCTCCGATAACTTCGCCAGGTGCCAGGAGTGAGGCCGGATGAGAGGAACGCTGCGCCTGTGGGGGCGGAGAGGGGGAGACTCGGGTGAGGACACACGGCAACAGCTCAAACCTCCGACCGAATAAAAACGCGGCCCTAAAAGCAGCGGGCGGGACCGTGGCCAACCCAAACTCGGTGAAAAAAAGCGGCTTCCTTACAAGTTGTTTGGACTATTACCGCACGGCCATTAAAAACTCATCCGACGTGCGCCGCGGGCTTCTCTGGCCTGATCTAAGGGCGAAACATTCCACCTTCTCCCAAGATATTCTCCCGTTCCCTTACGCGTACTTCCGAGCCGACGTGCCGGCCAGATTGAGCCGGGACCCCCCGCAGACCGGAGTGTGAATGTGAGACGGAAAAACAAAGAACAGAAAGAAGGGGGAAAAAAATTGAGAGAAAAAAAAGGAGCAGACGGATTAGAAATGTTACATGCTTGAGGTCCGAATGAACCTTTCTGACAGTAATCTTATCTTGTTTTAGACTGACGCACGGCAGGGAATGCTGCTGCTGGATGGAAGTCCCTCAGAGGAACCAGAGGCTACCCCCAGCTGCTGGGGGGGGGGGGGGGGGGATTTATGTCAGAAACATGAGGGCTGCGTGGAAATCCCAGTGCTGCCAAACACTGACTGCACCAATATAAGTTGGAACGCGATCACATTTAAGAGTTAATGAAGGAAACGATTCAAGATTACAAAAACAAAACAAACTCAAACTCAAAACAACGGATCTTTGTCAAGACCTCGATGATTGTTTTCAATCCAAAAGTGACTCGGGTTTTGCTTTTATGGCCTAAAATTTGACTTACCAATCTAAGTGAAAACAACGTGAACGTTAACTTGGATTTTACTCAACTGAGTTGAACTTGAAAACTGAAATTGAAACTGTCTAAAATTGACTCGAGCATTATTAAGAACCCCAACCCTGTTTTGAAACTCCAGATTCAAATATTTATTGGTTAATCTGAGCCTTGGACCCGTTTAACGGAGATCTAACGATACATATCTGATTTGTCAGACTTACTTTGATCTAATCTCATTTTACATGGCTTGGCCCCATCTTGACTCCACTCATTTGAGAGTTCTCATTAGACCAGGGACTTGAATTTGATCCAATTTTGAACATCGCATCTTTATCAAGAGTTATGACAGCTATTCCTTATCTTGATTGTCTT
The DNA here is from genome assembly GCA_013363375.1 of Menidia beryllina. Classification (NCBI taxonomy): domain Eukaryota; kingdom Metazoa; phylum Chordata; class Actinopteri; order Atheriniformes; family Atherinopsidae; genus Menidia; species Menidia beryllina. The sequence continues at coordinate 2,175,675 of JABUIW010000018.1, read as the reverse complement.
AATATCCATCTTGAACATGATAGATTGTGACTTCTCAGGGTTCCCAGATCCGTTTGAACTTGTCTTTGTTAATGTAAGACAAGGCAGGGCTTGTGCTTCTTGCAACAAGTTTGTCTTGACGAATCCCCTCTCGAGTTATCGACTTGAGACAAGTCTCAACTGGCTGTAAACACGCCAGGTTGTTCCCACTTGACCAACGCTCGGACACGACCAAATAAACTACAATTTGCTCGGCAAAACCCAGAAAAAAACTAAACAAAACAGTTGGATGACCCCAAGGTTTCATTCCCAACGACAGCTTAAACTGGAGGCTATTAAGTTCTCAAAACTGAAGAGTACCACATTGTAAAACGACACTATTCTGGGTACCTAAGTAGAAACATTTGGAGGTACAATTTTGGAAGAAAAATGCGGATCCTGGCAGCACAGGGGAGAGGAAAGGGCCATTTCTGAGTATTATTGTTTATGATAAAGCAGGAGCGGGAGACCCATTTCCAAAATAAACACCAAAGTTTCCTGGTTCTGGCTCCTTAAGAAGGATTTCTATCTTAGCCCGCTGATTGTTCGACTTCGCTGACAATGTCCCTGAATTATCCCCTGAGAAAGTTTATGTAAAGCCAGCGTATGAGCGTATGAGCGTCTATGATTTTGTGTGTGTGTGTGTGTGTGTGTGTGTGTGTGTGTGTCTGGATGTGTGTGGGAACCATCCAATTTCAACCAGACAAAATACCATTACTGAACATACCACAAACATTAACAGACCCCTTCAACGCCCCCTCCCGTTTCCCAAAGTTAAACGCTCAAAGATTGATGACTAGGGAAATAAAACATAAAAAATGATCAAAATACCGCATGATAAAGGAAGAAAAAAAAAGTTGACTGTCTTTTAGTTGCTGTCTTTTAGCAGAGGAGGAAGCTTGAGTTCCTCAAAACCGCACAAAGTCATTTTTGCTTTTCCAAATTCCTGGGCGCCTGGGCAGGGGTCACTGATTATGCATCCCGCAAATGAGAGGATTTACAGCCGTAAGAAAGCGGTTTTAAAGAGGGGGGCCGGGGATGAGAAATGATAGAAGATAATGTCATATATCAGGTTGAAAAGCGTCGGTAACTATGGTCGTTTTAGTGGTTGACTAACAGGTTTTAGCAAAGGAATGCGTAGGAAAAGCTTGACGGATACAATTTATCCCTCCCAGCATGCGTGGCTTGTTAAAGACGTCGGGATATTCTTGGAACCACAAAAACTGAAATGCTCAGCCAATTAAAGGCCGTTCTTTACTCATGGCAAACACATATTGGACAATGTGTTATGGTTTAAATCTAGATTGCTTGAGACACACTCACATATTGTTCTCACAAGTCTGACTTGGAGATCCTAACCGAGTTTGGGTTCAGTTGGATGTGTGGACGACTATTAAATGTGTCAGAATAACACAATCGCTTTTTATTTTGTTTCCTCTGTGCGCTCACTTGAGTTAGTCATCTAACTCCTACTGTCTTTTTGACCCTGGATGCTGCACAGTGACCCAGCCGGACGGCCATCGCACACAGTCCGAAGAACTGGTCCTTCCCTGCTTCTGACACTGTAACCTACTTGGCAACCCGTCGCTGCCAGAAACAACAAGCAAAGTGGAATCACATGAATCGGGGCTTTTTCAAAGAATCCGCCGGCTTCTGGCCGACGAGAGCCGGCCTTTAGACACGGACCCTGGACGTCGCGCCTCGAGTTGGTGCCCGAGAAATTCGATCAAGTCTAGCAAGACGCGGGAGGGTTTCTATTTATAAACGTGCTCCGCGGATGCTGCGTGGAGGCGGAGCGTGGTCAAATTGAGAAACTGATGCATGTTATTAATGAGGGGGAAAATGCCAAACGACAGAGGAACAGAGGTGGCCGGACCACAGATGCTGATTTGAAAGGACGCCTGTGAAAGGCTCCGCTGGAATCTCCCGCTTAATGGTCAGAAATGGCAACAGCTGACCGATACCGCAAAGGTCACCGCGCATAATCGGAGTCACACACACACTACACACACACACACACCCCCGACAGAGCGTAGAACAAACGGCAGACAGAGAAACAGCTTTGGTCTCTAAGCTGCCCCACATACTAGGGACATTCAAAGGATGGGTTATGTTCATTGGTTGAGAGGCAGTTGAGAAAAAGGGACGAAATTTTGAAATTCCCCAGAGACGGAGTCTAAAAGACACGGAGCTTTTCTGCCTACCTGCCTCCGCAATCTGACACATCCACTCTCAAACGGATCCGGGCTCTGAGAGCAGCATCCCCGGCACAGAGTTCAAGTTCAAACAGCCGGCTGGACTGGTCAGGAAGTCTTCAATCACGCTCCGACGGCAAAAAAGAAAAAAAAATCCCAGCTGGAATTGTCTCTCTCAAAGTCTCTGGGTAAACTGGACAAAAACTCTCATCCTGCGCGAGGGCAGCCTGACCTAGTTGCAAAGGTGTGACAAGCCCGAGTCCATGTGAGGGATAAAGTAGGCGGCAGGTTCCCACCGAGAGGGAAAAACCAACCCAGGAGCCTCACATCCCTGCTCCCTCCTTTTCCCTCTCTTCCTCCTCCTTTACTCCTCCTGCTGGAAGACAAAACATGCCTATGTCTCCCTCCTGCTCGCTGCATTTCTCCCCCCCTCCCCTCGCCTTCCCTCTCTCGCCCTCTCTCTCTCTCTCTCTCTCCCTCCGCCACCTCCTCTGCAGGATGTGCGAGCCGGTCGAGAGAGGAAGTATTGTGGAGGGCAGATAAAGCGGTGGAAGGCTGCTAAAATAATACCAAGAGTTCCACACTGTTATTGTTTGACGAGGGGGGGGGGGTGCGAAGGTACTTCCTCCTTGTGTGTGTATATGTGTGTGTGTTAGTGTGCACGTGTGTTTGCAGAGAATGAAAAAGTGATCGAAAAAGAGTAAAGAAAGCAGAGACTGCTGGACGGAGATGGGGTGGGTTGGGGGGGGGCTTTTTCAGCTTGGCAGAGAAAAACAAGACGTGGTGAAAGATTTGGAATTGAAGAGAGGATGGGAGGTCTGCACACGAGCCTGCCGAATAATCCCAGACACACACAATGGCCGAGGGTGACGGGCCAACGGGAGGCGGTTTAATCGGCGTCCTTATCGGCCAGATATAATTCTGTTAACACGGAGCTGTGTTACGGGGGGATGCAGTGACAGAAGTATGGCTTTGGCTGAGCGACTAATAAGCCACATTCCCCGGCCTGCAATGAAAACGTAAGATCGCGGGGAGCTTTACATCAATCCAGCTAAATCCCTGGGAAGCAACAGACATTCTACAGCCACATTTACACTTTTAAATAGCTCGCACATCCCATGTCAGAGGCAGCCCTCGTACATATGGAGACTTAAACGCTAAGATGAGGGTGATATTGGGCTAAGAAAAGAAAAAAAACAACTCAAAGTTGAAACAGAAAAAGTGTTTTCATTGAACAGCCACTGTGCAGCCACTTCCAGATTACTGAGAGTAACCATTTTCCCAAAACAGAACCATGAAAAATGAAAAAAAAAGGAGAAAAAGGAAATGGATCCAGCTAAATCCCTGGGAATTAGTAATGGAAATTCTATTGCCACATTTAAACATTTAAATCGCCCTCTAATCTTTTGGCACATCCCTTGTTAGAAGCAGATAGAAAAAAGGTTTTCAGTGAACAAAAAAAAGAAAAAAAGAAAAAGGCTAAGAATGCAGAAGTGGTGTGCAGCCATAACTGGAAGTAATCATTTTCCGAGAGGCGCTATCAGCCTCCCACATCATTGGGGAGGGATTTTGGGGCCCTCCTGTATTCCCACCCAACGCATCGATCGCTTTGAGGTCTCCAAACCGCTTTAGGATATATAGGGGGGACATCCCTTTTTTCCCACAGCGTTCCGTGCCATTCCCGCTGTCCCCATCCCGCACCGTGACCAGAGCTGAACCCTGCCGACGCGCCGAGGTGCGAGCGACTGATGATAACGGCGTTAAACTTTAACCAGACACACAACAGCACATGCTTAACAATGCGAGGCCTCCTCTGACGGGTGGGGGGGGGGGGCTTCAAAGGATTTCCCTGTGACTTATATCGCTGGCAGATTCCGTGGAAGTGTGTCTCTGTGTGTGTTGTCCACACACATGCGAGCAGATTCCTAACATTCCCTGTCTTCTCCTTAAGGTGAAGGGTTAACCATGCAAGAGAGCCTAAACAACCCCCCCCCCTCTCTGTGTCCTCCTGATTAGGATCTATTTGTTTGCTTTATAGGCCTCTCTCGCTCTCTCTCTCACTCCCATGTGTGTGTCTGCGTGCATCTGCGTGAAACCAGACCCCTGTCTGCCGGCCTGGTAGGCCCTCATCAGCCTCGATGATGGATTTCTGAATGACAAACACGCACTGGGGCCGGCATGCGCACTCGCACAAAGCTCCAGACATACCAGGCAATCAGTACGGTGCGACCCGGGCCCGCACCGACGCTCCACGGCAGGAAGGGTGAAGTCAAGTTTGCCTCCGCTGCACAATGCGCTGTTTGTTGCCCTGTCGTCCATCCCAAAGGCTGTTTTTTGTTTTGTTTTGTTTTTTGTGCGTGCCCGTGATTGGCCAACTGCTGCGTATCTGCTGTATTCGGGTCTTGAGAACATTTCAAGTGTTTTTGATAAAATTTCTTTTTAAAAAGAGCATGGGTTATGTTCTCAAATTTTGAGTCAAATTCCAACCCGCTCCTGGTTGGGCGCGTATCAGACGTCGAGAACTGATTGGCGGAGGCCAACTGAACTTACACAAAGACACTGAGTGGTGGTGCCAATCCAATACAGAATTAGCGCCACTTGATTGCTTCCTGTCCCATTTAGTCCCCTGTTTGCTCTTAGTGCAAACGTATCCTCAGAGGATTTTATAAGGCGGCTGTCCCAGTCACTTTTGGTGGCCTAAGGTGTCGTCACGCTTAAAAAACTGAAATCGGGTGTGAGCGAGCACTCAGGACAAGGATAATGACAGCGATCCCACCCAAAGTCAGGCTTGTACGGGGCATTCTCCAAGTCAAACCTTCAATTCCACTCCAATTCCAGGTTTCAAGGTGTGAAACCTTGACTTGAAGAAATAGTCGTTACTTAAAAGTGCGCTGAAGACTTTAAGTGTTAACAAGCAACAACTTAAAGGCTGAAAGGAGCTTAAATATCTATTTAAAAACTCTCATTGGCATGAAAAACTGTAACTACCAGATGAAACCACTGATGTTGTCTATTGATTGATGTGTTGGTTTCAAATAAAAAAAAAACTGCGATAGCGAGAAGGAAGAAGAAACAAAAACTGAGAACAAGCCTGTGACACTTTTACCGCTGCTGGTATGTCAAGTTTTTCAAATGTCCGCATCAACAACTGACCGCACAGTCTGCTGTCCAACGGCATGTTGCTTGTAAAGCAGGAGAATGTTTTTCCCCTAGCTTAACTGAAAGGGGTGAAACACAATGGCACAGTCTAAACTTCCTGTGTGTGTTCTCATTTCCTGCTGTTGTACATGGCATTACAGCAGAATCTTCAAATAGAACAGTATTTTTGTTTTGGTTATTATTTTGATTATTTATTATATCTTGAGCTGGTTTGAAAAGAGCAAAATTTGATTTTTTCCCCTAATACTTTCTCTCAAAACTCTAAAAGGTGTCTGCACTATTCTAAAAATCCAAATGCTTTTCAAATGTTAAATGCACATAAACCAGTGTTATTTGAAACGGCTTTATCTATCATATCTCTAAACTCTCATTTAGACTTTAGTGGTCGACATATCTTGCTGAAACACTGCATCACCAGGCAAATTTTGGGGGGAGCTACATGTCGGACGTTAAGTGGAAAAGAACATAGTGTGTGTTCAGGATGGTCATCATCCCGTTGGTATATGCAATTCTCACAAGAATTACACCATAACAGAATTCACATCCTAATTGTAAATCCATCTGTGAGCATTGAACCGACAATAGCTCCTAATTCCAAAGACAGCAGATCCTTTCTCCCACTACATCCGTCCAGCAGGTCCTCTGGTCTGGTCCAATGGAAACATAGATGTTGTGGTTACAAAATAATCCGGCCAAGGAAAACTGTGGATATTCATCCATCCCTTTTCTATACTGCGTGTTCCTGGCAGCTGCCAACCGGTCAAGGTGTGCCCCGCTTGTCCAATGGATAGATGGATGGAAAGGATGGCTATTCATAGTAGGGTTGGGGGGCTGTACCTTATCCCAGGACAGGGTGCCAGTACATCCTGGGCCCACACAGAGACGGATGGGATATTTAAAGTCACCAGTTACCCTAACATGCATTATTTTGGATGGTGGGAGGAAGACAAAGTGGGTGGGTGGGTGGGGGGGTTGTTCTTGAGATTAAACAGCATGCATCGAGTACATTGCGAGCTTATTGAGAGGACTGTGAATTAGATATAGATAAATAAACACTGTATCTAGAGAATTTTCGCTGGCAGCTTGCGGTGTTGCAATATCACGCTGCCAGAAAACAATCAAGGCCAGGAATCCATTTGCCCCCCCCCGACAGCGACTTTCAGACAGTGTGCAGTGTCTTACGCCTTTGAGTACATTTACCGTTAACAACTTACACATTGTGCAGCTATCGAATGACCCTCTAAAGGTTCCTGTGCCAGGCCGAGTCTCCAAAGTTTTCCCTTCAGTCTTTCAAGTTTGAGACGAGTCGTCAATGGATTTTCACTCACATACCTCTAAAATTTGCCCTCCAAAACCGTTAAGCAGGAGACCAGTTTTCGAGTATTGTTTTAGTTTTTTATCTTTTAACACCCCCCTAGATGTTGAGGGACTTAACCATAATCAAAGTTACAGTCTGAGCTGAGGGGTTCCCACCATCTTGAATCATGCGTTTACCTCCAAACTGAGCTGTAGTTTCTGTTTTGTTTTTTT
>JABUIW010000018.1:2155664-2168763 GCA_013363375.1 Menidia beryllina | reverse complement strand
TGTGTGTGTGTGTGTGTGTGTGTGTGTGTGTGTGTGTGAGTGAAAGAAGGACTCCGGTGTCATGTATCGCGGAGTCTCAGCTTAATGGTCCAGTTAATAAAAGCCAGGCCACAGGAGACAGATAAACTGTAGCAGACCACACGCATAGTGAAGAGACATACTCGTTCTCGGGCCCATGCTGATAGGTCAGAGTGTTACAGCTGGAATTCGGCATTATTTTCCGTATGAATTATGCAGCTAAACACGCCAGTTATTGAATTATAAACCTGAAGTCTAAGTGCGTAAACAGTGACTCTACTGTGTTTTAAAAAAACTGAAGGGAAGCTGATGAATTCCTTGTTGGCTTGGCAGAATAAATCTAATGGCTCAAATTATAATCTTGTGGGTTAACTCAAAGCTGTCCGAAACCTAAATAAAACATCTGCGATCAGAAGCACGTTGGGATTTTAGACAAGTTAGCGAAAGAATTAAGCTTTGTGAGAAAATATATCAGATGTTTATGATGGTGTCACTCCTTGGTAGAACATTGCAAATAAAACACTTTAAAAGAGTGGAATCAGTACATTTTTAATTCAATAAAAACAACTTTTCTGGATGCTTTTCTGTGCCTCCACCTTGGCATTGCAGACAGCTGCCAAGAGCAAGGTTTGCAGGATGTTTTTGGGTTCCGCTGAGCAACATTTGGGACCATAGTCACCAGCTGGACTGTCAACACAAGCAACCAGATCTTTTTTTCATGTCGCAGGGCCGACGAGTATGTCAACGGATCCCTACTTCCTCTGTAAAGGCCTCTAATCTGACAGTGAGTCTATTGAAGTTTGGTCATCTCTGTCCCAAGCTGGGTTGCATAACGTTCCCCCTTTTAGTTCCATCCTTTAATGGTTGGACAAAGCTCCCTCGAGGATCAAGGTTAAGGAAATAAAGCGGTTTGAGAACCTATGTTTTTATCAGGATAGATGTTTTGCCAAATTGAACCCAAGGCTTCCCCGATTCGACCACTGTGTCAGTCCGGCTGATGTGTTGCAGCGGCCCCCTCCTACGCTCCTTTCTGTTTTGCGTCGGGGTCTTAGCCAGGGAAGCATTAATGCCAAAACTGTTTACAGTCGGGCCTCTAATCAGTCCGGGAAAGGTGTATGTGTGCGAATGTGAGAGGAAAAAGGTCTTGAAGAATGTCAAGAATGTCTATTGTTCAGCTCTAGGAGGAGTTATGGAGGGGGGGTGGGGGGGTCAGACTATTGTGCTTCATAGTTCTTGGCACCACAGACCTCAGTCTGCCCCAACCTCCAGGGACCATGTGGTACAAAACTCCAAACAACGGGATGCGAGTGTAATGCGAGTTTTTTACCCATCCATCCGTCTGCGGTACAATTCTAAACAACTGGAATAATGTGTGTTTGTATGGTGTTTGTGTGTGTATGTGTGTGTGCGCTGTATGTCTCCGGGTCCAGAAAAACCCCTCTCTGACAGTCTTGAAATGATCTACAAACAAGAAACACACAGACACTAAACAAAGAGGGACAGAATCTCCTCGGAAAGAGAGCTGAAGTGCCAACACAAGTGAACACAAGTGTTTTATGTTAATGCAAACAAACAAACTACGAAGTGGAGCAGGTTTGGGAATAAACAAGAGACAAATTACAGAAAAGCTGGAGAGCCGAGACGGGTCGAGAAAAGGAGCAAAATAAACATTCCACGCAGACGTCACAGGAACTGGATGAGTTAGACTTGGCCGGCAGCTCAGGTAGTAAAGCACTATTGGAGAAATAAACACTTTATAAAAAATATAATTAGACTGTTCCATCATATCAAGTATCAATGTTGTGGCCATAGTCGATTTTTACTTTTTACTGACACAGCAATTAGTCGGTATTGAAAATATAAGAGACTAACCAAAATGGAGGCATATCAGAGCCAGCAATTAGCATCCAGGACTATGTTGGATTACTTGTTTATCAATAAAGCCGTTTGATTCTATCCATAACATCCTAAATCTATCTAAGATAGCATCATCTTATCCATACCAGCTTCATCCTATCCATACTATTCTTATTCTATATGTGCAAGCTTCATCCTGTCCATATCAGCTTAATTCTATCCATAATGACCTCACTCCATCCATACCATCCTTATTCTATCAATGTTAGCTTTATTCTTTCCATTTTAGCTTCATCCTATATATACACAGCTGCTTCATCCTATCAATACCATCTTAGGATTGTGGGAAGACCAGAGGGTTTCCCAACTGGCGGTAGCTCAGTCTGTTTACAATCATAACACATAATCAATCAGCTTGTTGGAAGAACATGGTGAAGATGAAGAAAAGCTTGTCTTAGTTAGTCTGAGGCTATTTCCCAACCCTGGTCCTCAAGGCACTCCTGCATATTTTCCACGTTTCCCTGCTGATTCCACTCAGGATGTCTTCAGGATGCGACTTTTGGACAAAGGGCCATCAGTAGCAACAAGTTGAAATCCAGGTTTGCATCCTCCTCTCTGCTTGCTGCTTATCTTTAATAAACACACCTCCAAGCTTGACCAGCAGAACGGGAACTTTCATGTAAAATCTACAGATACAACTCTATGTTATTTCTTGGCTGTAAATCAGTAAAAAGGAACCGGTCGAAAACGTTCCCCCCTGACCATGACTCTACTTTTCTTGTTGGAAGTTAAAGAACTGCTTCAAGTTCAGTTTACAGTTATTTTTTTGAAAAATGTTCAAATGAGTGACTATTTGACAAGGAATAAGTAAACAAGAACTTAGGTTTGGTCCCAAGTTCAGCCGATGGATGCCAGCTCCACAGAGACAACACTAAAATCTTCGTGATGATGTAAATGAAAATTATGTCACACTAGGTATGCCGTCTCAAACTTGAAAGACTGAAGGGAAGAAAAGGGACTTTCAACCCGGCTCCACACAGATTTATCCAAGATTTTAAAGGGCTTGAGCTCATAGCTGAGTCAGGCATCGTGTCAGTGTAGGTCAACATGTTACCTTACCTAAATACCTGAAAGAGCTCCCTAAACCCCAAGTATTTCCCCGTTTCCATTCTTTCATCTCTTCACCCCTCCTCCCAGTCAAGCCTGTGGCTAAATCCAGTGTTTGGATAATGTGGAGAAGAGATGAAAGTGTGAGCCGGGATGAAAGAGCTTTGTCATAAACTTATATTTACACTGTCAAAACATCGGCCTCTCCAGCAATTATCGTTTTAATTTCCTCATGCACACTCCTGCTGCCACTACAGACTGTGCTGCCACGTAACTGAAGCCGGTGAGTCAGTAGGACATTTCCTGCTTTGTCACCCTTTAATCTCATACACTTTGTCTTTCCAAATGGGTCATTTGGCATATGGGCTTTTTTTTCATTCGAAAAAATAATAAAAGAAGACTAAATACAAGATTATATCAAACATTTGACACAATTATTTGTTTTGGAAGATTTTCCTTAATCTCAGATCAGTGAAGAAAAGTAAAAAACGCCAAACATTCATCTTACTATTATCGTTACTTCCACCTTCTGCTGCATGTACAGAGCAGTTTCCTATGCGATCAGCAGCTCTAAATAAACTGTTTAGTCTTTGCTCGCTTCCCATTAAATCTGCCTCTTTTCGCACAAACACACTTTGCCAACTCATTATATCCACACTGGTCAGGAAGTGCAGAGGGAAAGCTTTGAGAAGAACAGGAAATGATCCAAAAGCTTAAAAATGCCCTTCTGCTTTGTCCATTGAAACAAACCTACCCATAAACGCACACACAATGCTTGTAACTTTGTACAAATATTCTTCTGAAGACACTATATTGACATCCCAAACCACAACCTTATTTTACCGATCATTCTTTGGTCCCTGTTATCATTACAGGTTCCAACAAGGTCAGTAATTATATCAGCAATGTCCTCAAGAGATACTAAAAACAAGAACAGGCACACACCTAGAACAGGGCCCAACAAAGGGCCCGTGAAAACAGGAAGCACTCTGGAAGAAACATTTCCAGGTCAAAACAACAAAACACTCCCGAGATTCTGTCCTTTCCAGAAATATATTGGAAAAACCCTCATCCAGTTCAAAAACCAATTTTGACACTTTGATCAGAAAGAGGCTGAGCACTTAAAAGATCACACTGATAGCAGAAGAAAAAATGTATTTAAAAGTAAAACAAAACTACTACATGTTTAACAATGGAAGCTTTCAAACCTTTTCTTTAAAAAATGTTGCAAAAAGATCTGTATTTCATCAATTACAGCAGCATTACAGAGTAATAAGGATATCAACAAAAAGGAGAAATGTTGTTAATGACTTATGACTGTTAACGTTCAGAATAAAACTTGAGCTTTTCTTGCTTTGCGATGGCAAGATGTGTGGTGCGGAGGACTAAAAAGACATAATCTACTACTAGGTTAATGAATTCAATATAGTGAACTTTAATGATTCCCGTTTGTTGCCGTTGCAGTTTGAACTTTCTTTAAACCACGCTTAGTATTCATTACTGTGGTTTTCTGCTGGCTCTAACTGCATTCTTTGAGATGGTGGCTACTTAACTAGGAGCAAAACGCGATGCCATTTAACAGCAACGCGGTCGCTTTCCCCACTCTGTTAGCTTGTTAAAATGCTTATAAAGCATCCCTCCTGAAATAAAAACAGAACTGGACCCAAACACGGCTGTCTCACCCTGCACTGAACTGCCTTGCAGGCCAGTAAATTCTTGCGGCTCACCAAATTTAGCCTGCAGGCCTTCCTTTGGCCTGCTCTCCTTTCAACAGGACAGAACAATACAGCAAGTCTGAATTGAATTCATTTTATATGAAGAATGAACAATAGGTGTAAAGAACGAAAGGAAAGCTTGAACTGATCAACGGAACACAAAGCAGAAAACAAACTGCACAAAGACATTCATCGCAATTCTGACCCGCAGCAAACGGAATGGAGACACGTCCAGTACAATATGCCCTTTTCATAAATCAAAAATCAGCCTCTGTGCCAAAGATTACCATATAAGTTCAGCAGAAATGCCGTATAAGAGTATAAAAGTGCCATTTTTCAATCATCTCTCTTGGCCAACTCCGCATTTCCTTCCTCTGCATTTACATCATGTAATTAAATATGCTTTTCCCCTGCCTGCTCGATCAGCTGAAAAGGCCATTTATTCAGAGTTAAATGATGCACAGGGGAGCCCCATTGAGTCATTTCCTGATGTTTTCAAGACAAACCCACAAAGCACATGAAAACCATGAAGTGGTTACCCAATTTACATTTTGGTCAACTTAGGTTTAATTGAACTTGGACTTGTAAAACTATGGACTGTGTGAGAAAAAAAGAAAAAGATCCTTATGATTACGAAAACGTAGAAACCTACAATGTAGTTTACAACCTTTTTGTACACATGCAAGGACCAGGGAGTCATAGTGAGAATGTAGGAACTAACGTAACTAGTTTATGTAACAATGAAGTATTTGACAAACAGTTGGCTGCTTGGCTCAGGTTAAGGCTCTGGGATGTAACATAATGGTCAGAAATGGTAATAAATACTGCCTCGTCGTGTGAGCTCTGCACATGTGTGGGGGTCGCAAAGATGTCATCGAAATCCAACAAATGTGTCAAGTGACCGTAAAGCACAATGGTGGGGTCAAGGGCTAGAGAGTTCAACCGTGACCTCTGTGCTTGTGATCTCTGCGGAGGGATCTAATAAAAGAAGAGTGCCAGTCCAAACTAAAAGGAATAAAAAACGGAAACAGCCCCGAGAAAATTACAGAAACGTTTTTGCCTACTTGTGATTGAATGCCTATTTTTTTTAATGAAACTCCAAATATAGTCCAAATCAGATGTTTTTTTTTACCAGTGTTGGACCACTATGAATGATCCTAATTCGATGCATAACCGACATTCTTTAAAACAGCCTCAGTCTTAATGGTAAAGTCGCATTTTGTCAAACTTCGGGGTGATAATAAATGTCACTATTCTGCGCTTGGGGCTCTCTTGCCGATCAAGTCCTAAAACTCCAACTGCTACCAGACCCTACATGCTAAGAGCAACTGGGATGAGTCTACACCAGTGGAGAAGGATCACAAGCTTTTTTTTCTCCTCCTAAATACCTGCAGCTGTTTTCCCATTTTGAATATTTCTATCACATATTTCATGACTGTCATGATATAAGTAAGTCACCTATAGAGGTGCGAGGCATTCGAGGTTACGTAAAACCAACAGCAATCTACTCGGTAATGATAAAAACTGGACAATCTTTATTACACTCCGACCTTTATAATAGAGAAAAGCATCATAAAGTGGATGTATCATTCAAAATGTAACCAGCTGTGTACAGGAAATGACTCCGGTGTCTCCATTTACTCTGGTAATAATACCTGATGGTTGCTTAGTAACTCTATCCATATGGAGGTCTACTGTGATTTTTCCTGCTTTAATGGGTGTCTTAATACAGAATGATTCTGTCCCTGTGCTGCTGTTAGCTGTGAGATGCGCATGCGAACCCTGCCGGTTGACGACCAAACTGAGATCTAAAAGCCGGCGGAAATCAAAAATGAGTTGTGGAATGCATAATCTGTTGCAGGATGGACCCGAGTCAACAAGCTGCTGTAAAGTTTAGTTGTAACTATGAGTAATCAGCAAAGGGGGCCCATTTGAACGGCCAAAAAAATGTAAGTGGTTCATATCAGAGTTGGAAGTTGGCTGGGTTTGTTAAGAGGATAATTAAGTCGTCTTTGCAGATGTCAATCATTTTGTACATCATGATTCCCTTTCTTTATTAATGTAACAATGTATTCAAAAAAGAAAGAAATAGAGAAAGAATGACAGAAAAATAGTTGTTTTTTAGGTGACTTCTATCTAATGTGTTTGAGCTTAACACAAATTTGTTGTCACCACATCTCAATAGAACACCCAACACACCACGGCATGCTTTACACATTCCGAATAAAGACCTAATAAGTAAAAACCTGCATTCATTCCCACGCCATTCTCCTTCCAACAGTCCCTTTGTGTCACTAAATAAAGGTGGTAACGAGCCCTGGCTTTTGACTAAGGGGCCGTTTCCACCGTTAAAACTACACAAGAAGGGCCAAGTGTGCAAAAGTGGGCGTTTCGTCATCCCCGAACGAGCTGTTTTTGTGCGTCGTCCGGTAGGAGGGTCCTGCGACTCCTTCCAGAGGGTTCCACGTTCCTGCAATCACAAAGGCCAGCGCTGGCAGAGGCGTTGGCAAAAGGCCCGCGTAACACTGATCCCGAGATTGGCCATTAATGTCGGCGGCTTGTCAGTCAAACTGCGTTTCATTTCTTTCTTTGGCCGTATTAAAAAGTGCCGCTGCCAAAGAAAACAAGGCAAAAGCTCTTTGTGGGCGCTGAAATGGAAACAGAGACGCAAACGCGTGTAGGGCGACTTAAGGCGGGCTTCAGACGGCCTCGTTCTTCCGGTCGTCTGACTAAATCTGCCCTACCTCCTGTAGCCCGAACGCTCGCAAAACACCCCCAGAAAGGCTTTTCCGAAAGGATTCCTTCGTTGTTAATCGGGGGCCGAGGGATTAGTTAATTGAAAAGGAATGAGGTGGGTTTTTTTAAAGTCTGCGTTCTGATGCGCGACTTGTGTGTGATCAGATGAGTCATTTAGTGACCCAGCTGTGAGTGTTTATGTGTTTAGCGCATGTGCGTGGTGTCTGCTCCCACACGGACTGGGGAAAGCCCCTTAAAGAGTCAGACATGCAGCGCATACCAGACACTGACACGCACATGGAGGATTAGCGGGGACAGATTCTGATCGCGAGACCCCTCTGTCGGGGTGTCCGTCCCGTCTGGGATCCGTGGGGGCGACCCCGGAGCCGGCCTCAGCCTGCACGGGAGCGGGAAAATCCCTCCCGGAGCTTCCGAGAGCTGGACGCCTGGCCGCGTTTCGGGGGGCCAGAACGAGACGCGCCCCCCCTGCCAAACAGCTGTCCGGAGCCGTCCGAGGAGACAAAGTAATAGTTGCAACACCCGTGAAATCCTCCACGCTTGTTATAGATCTTCATCAAGTTGGGATTAGGGAAAGTATCAATGTCGGCGTGACAGGAAAACCCGAGTAATTCTTTTTGTTGTTTTTGTTTTCAAGGCACGGAAAAAGTGATGGAGTGCTCTCTGTGTGAAAAGAGATGCCTTGGCTCTGCGAGCTGCATTTCAACCAACATCCACTGAGGGGCAACAACACTAGGCACAAAGGGCCTCATGGCCTGTGGACGCTATGAAAACATCCGCACGACTGAGTCAAGAGCTGAAAAAAATGCAGAGAGCTCGAGCTTCTGCTTTTAGAGATATGTGGACGCTTTTGTTTATTTTTCAGTGTTCTGAGCTTATTCGGGTTACAGTTGGAGAGTAAATCTGGGCTTTAAAAGCCAATTTATTATATTTGACTTCGAGGAGGAAGGGTTATCGTGAGGATTTCGGCTCATGAGAAAGCTGACTCATGAAAATAAGCTCAGACACAATGTTTATTTCAGAGGACGCGCGTTTGCAGATAGTGACAGCGGTCTTCTGGTGTTTTGCTTTTCGTTGTCTTTGCATTTGGTCCTCAACATATTAAAATAAAGCTCTATAATCTGACAGCACAGAACGGATTTAACCTCGTGAGAATATTTCACTTTCTTGCCTTTCTTTTTTTACTCCCTGACTCCCGTTGCGGTGTGCTTTGGTTCACTGTCCGTCTGTGCTCTGATGCAATGTCCAGTTAATGTCTGCCTCCGTCCAAAAACCTTCTTTTTTAGATTCAAAAGAATGGCAATTAATCTTTACTCTGAATTGGCAGAGTTTCAGGTTGTTTTGGCTCTTTGAACACATGCGAACGCACGCCTCCGTCAGTTCAGCTCATTACTGAATAGAAGTGAGGAGTTTAAATGTGGAAATGTTGTTAATGCCAACCTCAGATGGGCTATGGAGTTTTTAACCCGCAACCCTGTAATTAAATGTTAAGATGCCAACAGGGTGGAAATGTTCCTGCTGTTAGCTCTGCTTCAGGAGCCAAAATGCGAACGGTGGAATAACATGTGCAGAGAGGGGAAACACAGCTTCTCTTCTTGTCCTACCTAATATGTCACAGAACAGCTGTCTAATCTAATTGAGGCTCCTAATGACCGTGAAAAGTGAATTACATGGCGTTTCCAGTTTAAAAAAATAACCGACTTTTTCATTTCAAATGGGGATCTAAATTTTGCCCAACATAATCATGATTAAAACGTTTTTCTATTATCACGAGCTGCAGAGACGCAGGTTTATATTCCAACCATTACCATCGATCAAATTTGGCATCGCGCATCCAAATGAAGCCTATTCTGGTCTTTAGTGGTCTGTTGTTTCATTGCTGTAGTTTCACAGACAAAAAGGCAGTAACTGTGCAAAAGCTTTGTAGTAACCTTTGAAAAAATAGAACAGCTATCTGCATGGAACCTTGAAATGTAGTTTAGCCCGTTAGCTACGGAGGCTAAAAAGGGAAACTGGGAAATGAACGCTACAAACAAGGTATGCTACTAATGTCTTTTCGACATTAATAAACATAACATTCAATCTACTTTTCATCTCCATCATCCCTCTTTTGAAACAATCAACATGTTGGCGGCGACGCCGCTGTGCGTCTAGGGTAAGAGGTTTTAAAAGGCTTTCTTGATGGTGGAAGATTATCAACCACCTCTCAAATTCAGCAACAACTGTAAAGCAGAGCAACGGGGCTTCTGGCTGAAATATCTGTCTGTTGCAGCAAGGAATTATGGGAGGGTTTGCTAACAGTTAGCTGGGTCGTGGCAGCGTTAAACAGAATATTTAAATAGTAGCTACATGTAGCAGTGGCAGCCCAAAAGCCATATTTTTTAATCATCTCAGAATTAAAGTGGGTGTCACCGTATCTTTACCTTTGTAACTGTGTTACAGTCTTTAGGGAGTAACATAATGTTGGTTCTGTGTCGCCATATGGGCCCCAATACAACACCAAACCGTGCACAACAATAACAGCTTATCTTCAATCAAACTCAGCTCCGTCATTCATTCATATCTCATATTGATTCTTAGATTTTTTAAACCCGTACGCTATTTTTAATCCGTCGACTAGGGTTGTGAAATGAACGAAGCCTTTTCAGGGTTTCCTTTGAAATGGACATACAACCCACTGTTCATGTCTTTCAACATATGTATTCTGCCAATGGTCAGGTGGGGAAAAGTACAAAATATTAATACCAATAATTTTGGACTGCGAATATACCAGTTACCAGTTTCTGACACTACGATTGGAAAAGTTGGCTTCCTGTGAAACATTTAGCTGAAAATATTTCTTCTGAGTATGTTTCCATTTCTGTCATTCATCTGTCAGAACAGGAAGAGAACACCTTCCTTTTCCTTCCTAGTGCTGTGAGCCAACATCAGTGCAACCCAAATGTCATGAAGAAGAAGACCAAAGCATCCTCTGTCGATGGCACATCAGTTTTGGCCACAAAAGACTCCCTTTTACACAGTTTATCAAGATTGATTCCTTTAAATTGACAAATTAAATGACTGTTTGTATGTGTAGGTATGTAGCCCCTACTCAAGTTGTTGAAAGAATGTGTGTTTACCTCCTCACGGTGAGCTTAAGTATCCTGTACGATCCCTTTATGAGTATGAGCGCTTCCTGCCTGCTGCCGTAAAGGGCGGATCCATTGATGTTGATGAGCTCATCGCCCACTTTCAGCTTCTTGCAATGGGCCGCCTTCCCTCCATCCTCGATCTATAGACAAAGAAGAGAATTAGTTGAGGCCAAAGAGAGAAATTTGGAAGTCGAACAGAGGGACATTCAGATAAAGAGACTACAAAAAAAAAAGAAACTCGATGTTAAAGCAGGAGGGGAAAAAAGTCAGTGAAGGATACTTCTGAGCTGCCAAGACGACGACGCCTTTAAAAACCCATTTTTGGAGACATTTTTGCGAGATTGTCGCTGTCCTCATGGCAACTGTGCCCTGGAGCATCTGCTAAAACAGCCTGCACCAAACATCCAGCAGCAGCTATCGAATTCCTGAGTGTGCGCAAGTGTGTGTTTGGCACAACGGTTCCTTCGGGTCACGCAGTGGTCAAAGTCTGTACAGTTCATAAACCGCTGGGGTGTTCCGGGTGGGTTTGAGAGAGCCATGGAGCTGCGGTCCTGTTTGGAACTGGGTTTGAAATGAGCCGCGAATGCCTCTCACTGGGAGGATCGGCTAATTGAAACGACCTCCGCACTTAGCATGTTAGCATGACGATGCTTCTGGATCAAAATAAATGAATCAGAGACAGCCAGCTACTTAAACAAAGGGTATATTTTCTATCCTTTACTTTTAAGGTGTTGTGGGACACTTTTCCAGTCTTTTTGTTTCTTTAAACGTGTTGTTTTCTTTATATCAATTACCAGATAAAATCAGTAACTCACAATGCAAGCCCCTCAATAGTCTATTTTTGAATATCTATAAAAGGTTTCCTAAGAGGGAGGGGAATAAAAATGTTAAGAATGAATTCCAAATGGCCTAAAGTTTTTTTTCTTTTACATTGAGCAACAATGGCCCACGATGCCTCATTTCCAACACCAAGAATCCAACACTCTGTGGATAAAAAGTCTGAACGGATGCCGGTGTTCCGACAGATCAGCATACCCGACAGACCAGCATACCCATACTCAATACGCATGCGCGAACATTCTTGCGCATGCGTATTACAGCGAAAAGTTGCGAACAGCTGGAGAAGCCGACAGATCGCCATACCTTTTGAAAAACACCAAAAAGTAAGTAATTAAATTATTTTTTTGTACATAACAAAAGGGATACACGCCTGTTGAGGTAGTTTACTTTGTATTTTTCGTACAAAACTAAAGGGATACTCGCGCGTTGAGGTAGTTTAAAGTGTATTTAGAGAAGGGTGTAGCTGCACCTGCAGCCATCTACAAAACCCGTCCCGTACCAAACACACCTCCCGCCCAGCCAATCGTTGATTTTGATTTGGACATTACGTCATCTTGGATACAGATTAATTGAAGTTAATCAAACGTGAGCATGATGCTTACTACCAGCAAGGTTGTAGTTAGCACATAAAAAAAGTAATGATAATCTTGTTCAATGTTGGGATTAAAGGAACACTTCAATCGATGATCAAATTGATGTGCAATTTTGCAACGTATTTTATTTGCTTATATCCTGTAATTTTCCAGGGACTGCACATGCTTTAAATACGAAATTGTTAGAAATAGCATTTATAGCACTGTAGAATTTAATAGTTTCTATGCATTACACTTCTAACTCTTTTTACTTTATTTTTCTTTTTACCTTGCAGATACAGTGTGACTTCTGTCGACGGTGGACTCACAATGAATGTGCCCCCCACTTTTCTGACGTATTCAAATGTAAAAAGTGTCAGCTAAATTCATTTTATTTAAAGTAGAGTAGGTTTTGTGCACTGAGTAATCTTTAATAAACCAGATAAGTTCCATTGGCATTTGGGTATTTATTTGAAGCCATATGACAATAAACTTTGGTTCAATCACACAGATGCATCACTTTTCAGATCTGTGAAATGACGTTCAAAATAATTATCTAGAATGACAGCGATTAAGAGATGACAGTCAAAAGAAAAAGTTGCAAAAAACCATCACCTGTATCTGTTGGGTACACCCTATCTGTTAAATAAGGTAAGACCACACCCCTAAGAAATCACTTGGTGTGTAGCTAAAATCCGAATACCTGTACTACATTTCGAAATGGCAAATTAATCTTATTAAAGTGTATGCTGACGGGCTGATCTGACGGGCTAGGTATAATGACCTGGCGGGCTAGGTATGCTGATCTGACGGGCTAAGTATGCTGATCTGACGGGCTAGGTATGCTGATCTGACGGGCTAGGTATGCTGATATGACGGGCTAAGTATGCTGATATGACGGGCTAGGTGTGCTGATATGACGGGCTAAGAATGCTGATCTGACGGGCTAGGTGTGCTGATATGACGGGCTAGGAATGCTGATCTGACGGGCTAGGTATGCTGATATGACGGGCTAGGTATGCTGATCTGACGGGCTAGGTATGCTGATATGACGGGCTAGGAATGCTGATCTGACGGGCTAGGTATGCTGATATGACGGGCTAGG
>JABUIW010000018.1:2077098-2155564 GCA_013363375.1 Menidia beryllina | reverse complement strand
TGACGGGCTAGGTATGCTGATATGACGGGCTAGGAATGCTGATCTGACGGGCTAGGTATGCTGATCTGACGGGCTAGGTGTGCTGATCTGACGGGCTGATCTGATCAGATCGTCATAACTAGCCCGTCAGATCAGCCTGTCAGATCATCATACCTAGCCCGCTACTAAATTCTGTTTGCTTAAAACTTTTTGTTTATTACATCACCCATAAATAAACAAAAGTACTTGACTTTCGGTGTGGTTTTCTGGTAAGTTTGTGTGTTTACCTTAAACTACAACCTTTTGTTTATCATATCACGCATAAAGTAGTCTAGTAAACTTCGTCAATATTAATCTCTTAGATTTCGAAGGTAGCGCATGCGTATTAACTATGGGTATGCTGGTCTGTCGGGGCATGCTGATCTGACACCTATACTGACAGACTAGCATACCCCGTACTAAAATATGACGTCATGCGCATGCGTATTGAGTATGGGTATGCTGGTCTGTCGGGGTATGCTGATCTGTCAGAACACCGGAATAAACTTTAAATGAACATTTCTGTCAGCTTTTATTTCGGCCCATTAAATCAATCATTTTCACCAAAAATATCTACTGTTTGTATAAACAAAATACAAGGAACACCCGTCAGTTACAGGTATACCCACTCAATTTGGGACACCATCAATTTTAGCATGATGCCATTCTCAGGTGGGAGCTCTTAACTTTTGAGGCAAATGGAACAAGCATGTATTCCAATTCAGATGCAAGGTTGCCCGAAAACTCAGATATCAAACCTAATTTTCAAAATTGCTGGTTTTGGCTGATTGGAAACAAGGAAATATATCCAGTGCCCAAGAATAGTCTAATAAAAGTACAAAGGGTAGAGTATGGGGATAAGTAAATGATACCAGATGAATTATGCAGGCCTAAATATCCATTATAATTCAATTAAACAGAAAATTCCAGGACTTTCCAATAGCGATTGCTGGCGTTGTCAGACATTTCTTTAAGATATCAAACAGTGCTGAATTCCTTTTTTTTTTAAAGCCTCTATAAAGGGCTGAGGAAAGCATGTGGGGAAGGGGGGCTTAAAGGCAACAAATTCCTGCTTACACAGCGTGGAATGGAGCAGGAACATGCCCCTGCCTCCGTCATTCACTCATTTATTTTCTTGCCTCTGCTGTGGCTAAATTCAAAGGACTCCGTGTCATGGAAACACAGGTCTGATTTCACGCTTTTAGGATTTTACAGACGCGCAGCGGGGAACGGTTCCTCGCCAGCCAACGCAAACATAAATCCAGATCTTTCGCATATTAACTCGAGCAGGGCGCTCTCGTGAGGCTGATGCCGCCGTGAATTCTGACTTTAAAAAAAAGAAAAAAGAAAAGGCTTACGTTTCTGAATTTGATCCAGCTGCAATGCTGCCTTTACGACACAGAATGGGTCAGCCGCATGTGCTGAGGCCAACTTTGATCCAACTACAGCTGTTGAGCTATTTGGTCCTTTATTGAAAGCTAAACTCTTCTTTAAACCGGTTCAAATTTTTTAAATGTGGACTGGTATCAAGGTCAAGTGCCACCACAACTATATATAACTTTATTCCACACTTGAAACCCCCGAAATGAGTTTAGGCTTCCTATAAGGGACGATGGCAGGAGGATCCAACAGAAAATAAGTGGCTAGTGGAAGTATGAAGAAATTGGTAGTAACAGTACATGTTACATGTACTGCGTTATATTTTCCTGAATACCTACTGTTGTAAGTACAACAGTAGTTTTATGAAACATACCTTTAAGTATATCTATGAAGAAGAAACACTTCTTTTACCCCAATTAATTGCAGATTGAACTGGTTTTCTACTTTTATTCCAATCCAACTGTTACCAATGGCAACAATAGTCCTTAAAATGTCAATACAAACAAACAAGCAGGCCTAGAATCTAAAAAGAGGCTTTTTTCATGCAAGTCCATATTTGTATATCAATACACCACATTGTTTTCTTAGCTTGATGACGACACTAGTGGGAGTTATGGTTGTGTCAAACACAAGTGGCTACTGTGTGTGTTGTGGATCATCGCTGAGAAAATAAATAAGTGAAAACCATGTACACCCAATAGTGGCAATGGTGAAAGGACTTGTGCTTATATATCCATTCCATTTATCAAGTGAATCCATGCAGACCCAAAGATGTTATAGATAAGTTCAATAAGCATAATTTTTGTTTTTGTTTGGTCCATTTCAGACAAAAATATCCCATATCCTCCTCATAAGTTTGAACCGACCCACAGTTTAAAAACCCTCAATGGGAAACAGTAGGTACTCAGCCCCTTTAAATCTCTGATCTAGGTCCTAGAATTTGTACCACGTCTTCTATTTTGGTCTTATTTGAGCACATTCCTCCACTAATGATTATATCAACACATCAGAAGCATTTTACTTTCCAAAAGCTGTATTTTACTCCATGGCTACTTTTTACTTTAACTTTAGTAACATTACCATAAAGTAACAATAATCCTACTCTATACACCTCTGAACCAGAGACTGCATTGTTTTTACAAAGCCCCGCATACACACTCATGCAAAGAAAGACCACCAGGCTGAATGCAAGTGATGCTGTGTTTATGTTCAATTGCTTCCAACGAGGTCTTCAGAGTGAAAACAAACCGGAGGCTTGACGAGGGTTTCAGTGTTGGAAAGTTTAACACGGCTTATGTGGAGAAACACTGCGCTGAGTCGCACACGAAGTTCCCAAAACATAACTACAATAATATGACTTTTGATAATCCACCGATGGAAAAAAAAAAGAAAAAAAGTAAGACCAGAGAAATAAACACTGCTGGTGAGAGATTATAATGGACAAACTTGCAACTCAGATCTTGGAATAACTAAGACTATGTCCCATTAAGCTAGGAAAATAATCAGTCATTTTCTCACGAATGCACAAAAACAAAAGTAAGGGAGGACGACGAGGACAAAAAGGAGAAAGCGATCACAGGTTTCGACTTCGTTAGAAATCAAGAGTGATGACACACTGAGGATCGGTGACAGAAATCCTAAAAGGAGGCGAGGAAGGCCATGGAAAACAGTGGTTAAGTATCAAATAAAAAGAAAGGGATAAAACAGCTGGGGACGAAAGGAAAGTGACAAGGATTTAAAAATAGGATTAAGGGAAGGAAGGGGAGGAGAAGAGTGGGGATGAGAAATAGGAAGCTGAGGAGAACAAAAAACACAGGAGAACAAGCTCGTTGTTTATCTCTCTCAATCACACGCACACACATACACACACCTGTGGATTTGACACACTCAGCTCTGGCCTGCAGATATGTGGATAATAATAGAGTTTACTATGAGCTGCTCCAGGAGATGTGCATCTTCGTGTGGCAGATGAAGTCATTCAGCAAAGCTCATTGGAAGCTGTTAGTCGTCGGTCTTGACATCATACCTCCGCAGACGGACCAAACGGAGGGCCAAGTTTCCACATGGGATAAGCAACATTTAAAGGTTCTGGTTGCTCAATTAGCTGTAGTGGAAGCACGACCATCTGACTTTTGCCCCAATTCTAATTTCTCAGTTTAAATTCATACTCGGGGGTTGACATTTCAAACTTTACATGAATGGAAATTCTTTTCTCATTCCTTAATGGCATCACAGGCTCGGGGTGCACCGGGCATAAACGGACCCTGAATCACGGAGTACCAAAGAAGCTAAATGGGGTCACACAAAAATAAGGTTCCAGCTGTAATGTGCTGGCATCAACCGTTTCCCCACAAATCCAACCGCATGTTAGCAGAGAGTCTGCCACTAATGGCCTCATAATGAAAATGTGATCATCTACATTTCAGTAGTTAACAAGTCCACTTTTTTTTAAAATCGGTAACAAACATTCCAAATCTATTGATGATTTCAGGATTCCCTGGGATCAATATCTGGCCAAATTATCTCCCACAATGCTACAGAAGGGGGAGATAATCTTTGTTTACAGTGCAGAGTGAAAGCCTTTTGAACATCTGCTCTCATTCGCATGTCAGAGTTATTAATATTCGGCAAAAAAGCAACAAAACAAGAAGGAAAAAAGCAAAATAGCCCGTCTGCGCACATGATGGACAAAAATGACTCCCGGCTCGTATGTCAGCGATAATTACCTGTCAGCACGGCTCCATGTCATCTCAAACTGCTGGCGAAGGGGTTTTTCTTCTGTGTCCGAACATAATAAGCCGTGTATTGTGTCGTTTTGTGGGTCAGTCTTTCCCCAGTCTGACCTATACCCCTGTACAGTGTGTGTGTGGGAATTTCGAGCCATGCTGCTCAGGGATGTCCAGACAGGGTGAGGTCACTACTGGGGAGACGGAGAAGAATGCCCTCTCTGTTCTGAAGCACACATAGATCAGACACACCCTTTTAAATTTAGATTTGAGGGGTGACTTCATAGCTTAGTGTGCCCGTGTGTGCGTGTGTGTGTGTGTATAGAGCCCTAACAGGGAGGAAAAAATAGAATCCCCATGCTGGTCACAGGTTGGCATGTTGTCATCAGCCAACTATCACCTGACACACACACACACACACACTCACACACTCACAGAGCAAACTGAATGGAACAATGGTCTTTTTTATCAAAGGTTGAAACGATGAGCCTCACTCTGAAGATCATTTACATCAGTGGTGTGTGTGTCTTTAACAAGGCAAATATTTGCAATGTGATGCTATGCCCCCCCCCCCGTGTCAGGCTTTTCTGTGTTTATTTCCAGCTTATCTGCAGTGTTAATCTTAAATGTGAGGCAGAACCTAAAAAAAAGGAAGATAGGAGGTATAAAACTTTAGTCATGCTGTAGGGACTCATTCCATTCCAAACCACCCCGACAACCATTCCGACATTTACTTGTTTCATTCTAAAAGTGGAAGTTGTCTGAAACTTCTGAAACTGAAAAGTATTAAATATTTGCTTGTATTACTGCTCGGAACTTTAAAACTTATTGTTTAAATGGAATTTCAGGTAACTAGATATATTTATATGTGTTTATTAGCGATCTCAATCTCCATTGTTTGAGGGCCACTGTCCTGTAGGTTTGAGAGGTTTCCCCTTCATTTAAACACCTGACGTTTATTTAATAGATGTCTAACAAGAATGTTAATTCTGCCAATGGTCTGTTTTGAAGTTTGATTGAAGTTTTTTCAATCGGGGAAACATCTAAACTCTGCAGAACAGTGACCCTCCGGCCACAGATTCTGAGATCCCTGATATTTACTTTTCTAGAGCATTCTGGTTTTGTTGGGGAATTCACATCCTCAAAAATTAAGATCACAATGAACATGCTTTGAAGAACGTGGCCATAGGGGTGTATAACCTTATTTTTAGTATACCGTAAAGTTGTCAAGCTGTGCCTGGCTTAAGGGACCCAAATATAATAATATATAAGAAAATGCTAAACTCCTACTAATCTCATATTTTTGGTTTTTTAGAGAGCTTCTGCTTTATGTCCTGTAAATCTTGGGGCAGCTTCTCGCCTGTGCGATCAGGTGTGGCCCCTTAGGGAAATCACCAGTAACAAAGGATAATATGCAAGCAGTTAATGACCTTTTTCCTCTAGTACCAACTCAATGGGAGGCAACTTTACTCGACCCAATGCAGTTTAGAGCGTTTTTCCCTTACAACTCAATGTGCATGGAGTCACTTCAGCAAGGAGACACAACAGTCCCATGCCGTCATTTGTCTGTGTTTGTATCCATTAAGCTCATCATGCCTTAACCGTTACAAGTTTAGCACCTACTCGGTGACAGTTCCACGAGAGCCGAGACACACCAATATCCAACTGCAAGCCGCTGATTGGTCAGGGAGTCCATGGCTGGGTGAGTCATCACCCTTCAGGGGAACCTCGCCTATTTAAAAAACACGGCTAACTTCAGTATTTCTGTGATCATCAACATTGTAAACGTCTACACCTGAACAAAAACTGTAGATCAGCTCTGCTATTGCCAAAATGTCATTCATTGTCGTCTTGTGCTTTTGTTGTGTACAACGTTGCTTTGAATTGAAAGGAATCATTGGAAGTGGTTCGGGAAACTTGTAGGGATGCCAACCTATTGGGGGTTTACAGGCACGTCATGCTGGGAGAAGACCACCGGGTAGACCCCCGAACAACCACCACCTTGTTCGGGGTCTACCCTCTACATTCTATTTGTGACCCAACCTCAGAGGACAAAAATGGATGGACATCCACTTTAAACAACAGATGTCAACCCTGATGATTTGCGATGCAGAATAAAATGTGTGTGTGCATAAGTCTACCAGTGTTTTCTACCTTATTGGAACACAGTTGGTTTACACTCTCACACTCAGGACTTGACTTTTTTGTGGGGAACAGAAAGCTTATCCTCAGACACAAGCCTTTACGATGCCGATTAGGTTTAAGGTTTCAGTAATGCTATGGGGTGGGAAAGTAGTGGTTCCCCTTCACTGAGTGCCTGCATGAGGCCTCTGAAGTGATGGAAATATGGTTCTACGTTGGTCTACCACTGCAAGGCGGAGCCTTCACGTGTACTCGAAACCTCACATTACAGAGAAAACGAGCAGTTTGGCAGTTTACACAGCTTTGAAAGAGTGTGTGTGTATGCAAACACCGCAAAGCACAGGACACACACACACACACTGGTGGTATGAGGATGCTGAACATGCTCACACTGGCAACATGTTGGGCAAAGCTCGACGCGTGGGGGAGAAAAAAAGTCCCGATCTATTCGAAATGCAAACATAAATGCTCAACTGTTGGCAACAAATGAAAAGGAGGGGACAATTATTCAGTTGCTTACATGAAGACCTCGAGACAGTCAAGGGTTTGCACAGGACTCAGAGAGGGATTCGTGCTCAGAAATCAGGAGCCTGTGTGTGCCGTGTTTGAAATTATTTAAAGGGAGGATTTAATTGACGGTTGAGCTGTGCTGCAGAGAAACACACAAGGAGCAATTGTGTTTGCGTTTAAATTTTGTTCCAACTAGCTAATACCATCTTTAAGGGGATCTAATAAGTGTAAACTTTACCATGACCTGTTTTATTGCCTCATAAATCATTGTGTGAGCTTATATGTCACCCTGTGGATTTCTCCACTATATCAGAATGCTAGAGTAAATATCCATTCCATAAGAGGTTTGTCCATTCTAAAGGAGTGCAGAAGTCCTTTAAAAAGCTGTTAGGTGATAGTTTAATGATAATTTCTGTGAAGGTTCTCAGTCATCCAGGTCATGGTCAAGCTTGGAAAGTTCAGTTAGGCAACTGGACGTGAAGTTTTCTAGAAGACGTGTCATCTCTCATCCAAGAGATTAATATACTGTAGGTGTAACAAAAGAATTGAAGGTAAAAAAACAAAGGTGGCTCTGATCCCTCCAACTGGATAGGCCATGAGGTCACCTGGGGGAGTGTTAATGGTCGTTAGGGGGTTCTGATGGGTCGTTAACTCCCTCGTCAGAGTGGTTTCGGTCACATGCCTCTTTGAGGGGGAGTCAGGTGAGGGCAGGTAGGAGGTGAATCTTCTGGGAATTGTTCCTAAAAGCACTCTGTAAGTAGGTTACCACCTGACCGCTGATATCTGTTCTCTTTTGGACTTGTGCCTCAACACCACCTACTTCCGAAACATCTTCTAGAAAACTAAACGTCCAGTTGCATAACTGAACTTTACAAGTTTAATGATCATTCTGAATGAGTTTATATTTCTAAAAAGACACACACTGAACGCTCTTTAAAGAAGTTGCAACACTTCAATGACAAGCTGCTATACAAAGACTGCACTCCTTATTCAGTTGATATAACCAATAATATATCTTGTACCCATCCCAAGCTCTGTATAAACTGCATTATCTGTGTCTAAACTTTAAAGTCACATTGGGAATAAACCCCGGTAGCTAAAAGACCAGATAAGAATGTTTAAATTATGGGGCAGAGTATTTTTTTTTAGTATTTCTTCCTAGTGTAGATCTCCACTATATTTCTATGTTCAAAGGACTGATAATGCCAGGAATGTTTGTTCTTTAGCTTTAATTTCCGCTTCAAAAAGTAAGCAAAACATTAAAGGAAAATATTACATGATTAATAATGAGCAGGATAATTTTTTAAATGATCAGAGAGATGTCAATCATTTACACTCTGTTTGACATACATGGTGTTAGCAATAAAAATATAGCAGTAGTGTCTCCTGAAACTGACCATGAGACGGAAATCCTGGTACATAGACCTATAGGATGGGGTCTGGCAGGCCGTCTCTTGACAGTTATTGTTGATTAAGGCCCTTAATAGAGTCATAAAGCTGACAGGCCACCGCATGCTGCAAGACCCCAAAGAAAGCACAAAGGGAGGGGGGGCTCCCGATGTCTCCTGCTGCACTAGAGCCTCATGCTCTCACTATTGTTTGCACTGCCACTACTGAGCTGCCAAACATAATGCCTGAGTCTCCACGCAGGAATACATTTGGAAACAGCGGTTTTGCAACATGGAAACATAACTGGGGCTGGAAGCTGCGCTGCCAGTTCTTTTTCTAGCCCTGAAAGCAGCTCCCACGTTTCCTGTTTTGACAGAGCTTGAATTCACCTTCCATTTCCACTGGTAGCGGTGGCGCTGGTGACCACAAGCGTGAGTCACCCCGACGTTTGGCCTCCCCTCCCCGAAGGAGGCCGAGGGGCCGTGAAACAAGTGAAACAGTCAACTTGTGGCGAAAGCCTTATCGAGGTTTGGAGTGGTTCCTATCAGCCCCCCGAGAACACCTGGAAGCTGATCTTAGGCCCCTCGTGATTGCAATAATGTGCAGCAAAAATAAAACCAGGTTAGCTGGGCAGATAATATTCCACTGAGTAAAGACAGAGGCTGATGCCCGAAGCACGGTTCTTTTCACTGTTCTTGGCCAAGGTGAGCTTTCTGCGTCAAACTAACTTTCAATCTGTCAATATTGACCTACGAATGGGGTAACAACTCAGGTGAAAAGAAGGACACACGTTCTTATGAGTCAAAGTGGAGAAAGTGTTCCTCGATTCTTTGGGAAAATAGCTATAATTACACACAAGTGAAACATTACTTCTGCTTGTATTCCTTTGACTCGTTCAGGAAACCGAGAGTAAGGTAAGAGATTTCCTGATTCATCTCCTTGTGCACAAAAAAAAAGGCGCCAGTATATCTAGTAGCCCCTCTTTTGAATCTATGGTTTTATGTTGCTGGTGTCTTGCATTTATGTCAAATGTGCTCCTTTTTCTCATACTTCAGCACACACAGAGACACACACCCTTCCCCAACCTCTGCCCTCCAGTCTGGGCCTTGTGAGGCTCTCCTCCCTTCCTCACACCCACGCTTGCACAAGGCCTTCTTTATCAGGGCGGGAGGAGGGGAGCTGTCGAGATGGAAAAAGGAAGAAAAAAAAAAAAAGCTCCCACGCTCACACCAAAAGCATCGACAGCTACAGTGTGTGTGTGTGTGTTAGTCTGTATGTATGCTGTCGTCAAGCTTCATTGATCAGTGGTGCTGCAGCTGGGGGGGCTGTTGTCCTCAAACGGCCTTTCTGTGCAAACTGAAGTGAGTGAACAGGACAATGATGCCCCAGACGGAGGAGCTCCTCCTGGTTGAGGGTTTGGCGCTTTGGCCGCGAAGGAGAGGAGGGACCCCGGGTCACCGACACAGTTGGTTCGAAGTCAATGGCAGAGTGACAGAACAGGACTGGGCAAAAAGAAAGGAAATGGAAGGAAAGGAAAAGGGAAGGGATTTTGATTCATTCATTACTGCCTAACCCCCCGAACATCGACTGGAAACCGCAGAAAAATCCTGTGAGCTCAGTCACAAGGATGAAGATCAGCATGTGAATCAATGCTCAATTGCTTGTAAAAAATGAGTCTTCTCTGTTTAAGATTTAAACGGTGGGATCTTTTTTTAGGCAGTGGAGCTCTCAGTCTGGCCAGTTTCCCACGTGGGGCTGATCACACGTGTGCTCCTCTTCCAGTCTTCATACCCTCTACATTCACCCAACAGGCCAATCTCCATCTAGTTTTTCTTTCATGTTGACTTGATTTGGTCGTGTTGAACCCCTTTATAGCTGAAAGGAAAGGGAATGCTGCACGAGTCTGCTGGAGGAAAATTATATGAACCGTAGGACAAATGAAGATGGTGGAGAAAAGTCATCATCAGGCAGGTGGAGCACCTGGAGCTGGGTGAACAATTGACTTTCCTTAAAAAAGGAAAAACACTCAGCAAAACCCAAGTCCGATTACCCAAAGTCATCTCTCTCTGTAGTCCAAGAGCTCTGATACACCAAACCCAACCAGCAAAATGTAACTTAGCAGAAGTCTATGACAGAAGGAGCAGAAGTCTATATATTATTAAAGCTGTAAACAAAAACAAGGCTTGAGAAAAGTTCATTCATGACTGTCTGGGTTCAACTGCGTTACAGAAACACATCTGCAATCTGTAAAAATTAAAAAAAAAAAATAGTGGGATAAAACCACTTCTGTGGTAGAAGCTTAGTTGTCCTACCCAGAAAAAAAAACAAATACTGTAGTGGACATCCACAAATTATAAAAACATGTATACCCTGCGGAATCGCTTTCATCTCTTGGAACATCTAGGATGTTGCATCAAATCTGGGTACCGGTAGATGTTTGTTGGTCACGTAAATCTTAAAAAAAAAAAAAAGAAAAAACGCTGCTTCCATGCTTTTCTAATCCATATCAATTTTTTTCAAAATGGGGAAAATTGCCTTTGTCACATTTTTAACCAGTGTATTGGTTCTTTTTGGGCTTATTCGTAGGGGTCAGCCCACTTTTTACCATTTGTGCTAATTTTTTTCTTACTCTTACATTCAACATCCCCATTTAAAAGTACAAAAAGAACCCAGCTACTGACAACACCACTTTATACAGGGCAGAACTTCAGCTGCAATCTGAACTGTTTTAAGAAAGGACTTTCATACGATTTCCTTTAGTAGTAACCGTGTTTAACAGCTGTGATCCAAGGCTTTGGGGCAGCAGTTAAATTACAGGACAAAAAAAAAAAAAACGTCCAGCTGTCCAACCATCAGGACACTTGTGAGAATGAATCACAAACCCTTTAAGATGTACAGAGCCACGCTGTCCTTACTTTATGTCTGAGACATTCCTCCACTGACACAGGAACGTAAGGCACGCAGTGGCTTCACCTGTTTATTTTCAATCCAGAGTAGTTTTCGAAATGATTCCAAATGCACCCCGCTCGCTCTCTGGTGGGTCTCCCCTCTCGTATATTTTCACTAGCTGCACCCCCAGGACGAGACCAAATATTTCAATTCTAAAGTAGAGAGTCTCCCACACTTAATGTTTGAAAAGATGCCAAAAAAAAAACAACCCGAAAAAATACAAACACTGTCCCCAATTTGGGCGCCACATTAATGAAAGACTACACAAGGACGGCGACAATGCGCTGCACGGAAAATAAACAGCCAAGACCCAAAAACATGCTGGCTCCTGCAAGCAGGATATTTAAAGTAACGGCAACTCTATAAGGCATCTACAAGTGATTTCCAGTGTTAATGAAGGTAAATAGAGCATACTGTATTAAACTTTAAAGACTTTAAAGCAATAAAGGGATGAAAAGATTAGTAGATGAAAAACTACTTCCTTATTCAAAGAAATTTAAAAGAAAAACAGACGTCACATGTCCGAATGACAACCGATATTTTTGAAAACCCCGCAGCTTTACGCCAAAGACGTTCTAACCACCTCAAAACCCAGTAATGCCGTTAAAATTGCGGTTAATCTGTGAAAATAAGACCCCCCCTTATGATCTCTGAGCCGTCGGCCACATCAAAGCCCCATCAAAAACACAAACCCCGTCATTAAGACCTATCCTTCGCGGAGCATTCTTGACCTGCCTTCAACTCCCATAATTCACCACTACACTTCATACCTTTAACTCCCCAAAAAAATCTAATAACATAAAAGAAGAAGCCTGACACTCAAAACAGCAACACTTAAAACCGCGCACTTGACTGACAGTCATGCATAACAATGGAAGTATGTGGTTGCATAATAGTGTTGTTGTCACACACACACGTACTGACTCACAGGAGGGCTTGTTTATATGTAAACATAAAAAAATGGAAATTTCATGATGGAAGCGCTCTTGGGGATGACATAGGGATAACGAAAAGAAATCTCAAATAAAAAACAGCTTCACCTTAGTCGTTGGCCCCAAACGCTTTATTCCGACCGTGCAGAAGTACAAAACCTGCAGGACAGCGAGTTTTTAGATTTCAGAACAGGTCTGCGTGCGTCTGATCGAGGAGGGCTCCAAAACTCGGCATTTGGAGGGAGGGGGAAAAAAACACCAAAAAGATAGATAACCGGATCTAATGGCTTCCATGCTAGAGCATCCCAAGCTCAAATCTGAAGAGTTTGAATTTTGATTGTAGTGACAAACTAGAACTTTTTTTGCTCTCCCTGGAAGAAATGTCCACGTCTTTCTGCCAGATGAAAATCACTTCCGGACAAACAGCGGGGGGCAGCGTGCATCGATTAGGGCAGCGACCCGGCCGGCAAAGACCGTGTGACTGTCGAATTACACGCGGTCGCTCGCACGCACGCGCTGAAAACCACAAGCTGTGTGTTTCTGGCGTGGTATGGAAGCCATTAGATCCGGTGATCAGCCCTGACAACAGCGCGGGGTTGAAAGGTCGGCGGCCTGGTGGGAGCGGAGGCCCGGGAGATTGATCCATCAATGTCTCCGGAGCCAAAAGAAAAAAAAAAAAAAGCCGCATGAATGCGGGCTCTTTCATCCCACGCACCGACGTGCGCGGGAACCCACGCTTCCACGCGGGTGAAACATTAACGATTCGGCCCGCGCTTAATGGCCCTGCTCGCCTTTCCGACATCTGGCTGTGGCCCTGGAGCAGCTTCGGGTCTAAATGGAATCGCGGCGGTGCATATTGTCACTTGTTTACCATCAAAGCCCTCGGCTTTTCACTCGGAGCCCCTTACGTGGGCATGGATTCAGCTGTTTTTTATGGGGTCATTGCGATCACGCTGGGAAAGCCGGAGTCAGATTTTGGTATTAATCGCACTACTGTTGCAGGCTTTTTTTGATCCGGGTGAAGGAAAAGTGGGCATGTGGCAAAGGGCCGTGCGTCCCTTAACTTTCTAACGCCGAGCTCAACTCAAATTGTGAGAATATATTTATTAACAGGAAATTCCCAGTATCCCCTAAAATGCTCGATTTCCACGCATTCCAGGCTTCTTGCAGGATGACAGCTTTCATTCTGGTTCTATACAATGTCGGCAAAGAAAGCGAGTTAAGCACAACCGAGCACAACTTGTCCTTTAAAATAAACAACAACCACTTTGGTAAACGAGCCTCTAGAACCTTTTATTACCCTAGCAGGTAGTTTCTTGCTCCACAGGCCATGAACACCAGAACCATCAGTTTTTTTTCTTGACAACAGCACACGTGCAAGAGGTGGCAGGATTCTCCGTCTTGGGTAAGCTAGCGTGCACTAGCTTTGCCTCATTTGGCCGATAACAGTCAAATGTCAAACATTCCATTGGGATGGTTTTATGCGTTCCTCCAGAAAACACGCCTGTGGCAAGAAACCAAATAAGATGCCAAGAAATGCCAGAGGATTGCTTTAGGATGGTGAAGGCCGAACCCAGCAGGGGGTCTAGATTTGAACATCTACCAGGAGGAACTCCTTTTCCTTGCAAACCAAAAGTGGAATTTATCTGAACCTAGCTGTAGTGTTAAGGGCTTCCTGACCCATTTATCTCTCCATCCATTTATTCTTTATTCATCAGCCTACAGCTGAATGAACTGAGGACTACCCAAACTGCTTTCCAGCTTCGATCAACTCAGCTTTCCTACTTTTTCTTCTTTTTTTAGCAAAAGCTTTAGGCATGACACATTCTGCCTTGCTCTTTCCTCATCATTTCCATTTTTTTTATCCTCCTTAATCCTGTATTTCCCTCCCTTTCTAGGTTTTTTCCATCTTTCCGACCACTCGCTCTTGCATCCCTTCCCATTACACGCCGACTCCCTCACATTTCTTTCCTTAAAGTTTTCGATGATCCATTGTGTCAAATTACTGAGGCTTTTCTTTCAAATAAAGCTTGGTCTCGAAAGAAATGTTTTTTCAAACACATATGCGCTCAATATTGAGCAGAAAGACGTCAAATTCAAAGCAAACATATCTCCTGACACCAACCACCTCCCCCCCATATTTTGGCTTTCCACACTGAGGTTCAGAGGAGAGCCAGAGAAGGAAGAGGGCCACAGGACAAAGCGGGATCTGTGTCAATTTAGACCTTCCTCTGTAGTAGTCCTGACAGGATAGCCATAAAAATCAGACCACACTGCATGTTGGAATGTGTTTGTGCGTGCAGGCGATTCTGGACAGTCTCTGGTCTGGGGCATAACTTTATTGCAATAAACTGTAAAGACATAAACACTGAGGCACAGAAATGGACACAAATCGTGTTTGCATGAAGTGTACTTCGTCTTACATAACAGCATGGAAATAGATTCATATTCGAAGCCACTAATAAGTGCCTGTTCAGGATATGAATTGTGATCAAAAGGTTGAATTAATAAGAAAACAAGCTCATTAACCTGAGATCCTAAAATCTCAAACCTGTATCCGATCACATGTTAATGGCATTCCCACCTCGTGATGGTTCAAACGTGGGTTTTTCCTCATTATTTAGTGGTAAACTTATAAGCCACCGTCTTTGTGAGTCACGCTCTGTTACATCGCCCTTTCCTTTACCCCCACTTCGATGTCGGACCAATCTTTGTTTTTATCTATTGTAAATTAAATAAATCATTCTAGTTTTAGCTTATGCGCATCTCTTGATGATGACATTATCCCTTCCATCTATTCCATTTTATCGTATCCATACAACAACAAAAACAGTGACAAGAAAGATGCGTTCTAAAGCTTCTTTGTATAGTCATCTATATATAAATATATATATCACTATCACTGCGAGATCAGAAGAGGAAAACACCTAAGAAAGTGCTAAAATTGTCCTCAATCATCAAGATGCTTGATCTGAGTTAACATGCCCGAGGTGTGTGTTTGTGTGTCTGTGCGTGTGAATGCGTTGCTCCCCTGTTGAGAGGGCAGAGGGAGGAGTGTTCTAAAAACTCAGAACGTCTGACAAAAACAATAACAACTGCTGCAGCCTCAGGTCAGGACTTCTTCACCCAACACACTCATACAGACACACACACACACACACACAAACTAACACAGGTATGATTTATGTAACTTTAAGTCCACTTTTCCTATGAGGCGTACACACACAGACTACAGTAATCTTTTCACACTCGTCGGCTTCTCTCCTGACAGACCTACTCACTACATTTATAAGTTTTGTAGGTGAGGATTTTTTGGCCCGTCCCCATATTGAGCTGTCTGACAGTTATAAATGGCCTTTGCTGATAGTCTATTATACAATGAGAGGTCAGTATCACCTTTACGTTTGTGTTGGGGTTTGCATATAAAAGTGAGAGCATGGGTGTGTCCCCACAAAGTTTGAATGTGTGTGTGTGTGTGAGTGGAAAACCTCCAGACGTAGCCTAAAACAAACAGCTAAAGGCTCCACAGATCAGAGATAGATGCATTCCAATCCCACCCGACACGCACGCACCCTCACACACACACACACACACACACACACACACACACTCGCACGCACATGCTTGCAGCTTCCCCAGCAGCCCGTTCCTGCTACGTTTTTTTGGGAATTTCATAAGCATTTCATGTGATTCAGCTTAGATTTTCTTTTTATCTTTCCTCAAGTATTCAAACGTCCCGTTTTAAATGCATGTCTAAACGTCTCGCCTGGCTTGCAATATAACATATCAAGACAGATAAATTCATATACACTTGACACCAAGTTACCACATTACCAGAGGAATTTAATCAGTTCCTCTGGTTTTTAACGGCTGCTTGACTTTGAATTTAAATTAATTAAGGAAAAACACATATAGATTTTTAAAAATATCTTATAAACTTCAGTTTGTCAAGCTAAAAGCTGAAAGAGTCTAATATATGGCCAAATATTTAGTTTGACTTGTTTATTTAGATGTCTTTAAAGTGAAGATTATTCTTTTGCCTTGGCTAAGTTTTATTAATATTCGGGAAACTTTGTTGAGTTTGTAATGAGATTTCTCAATTTCCCCATTTTCTACATTTCTTATTCAGAGCTATCGTAACGGCAATGAAAAGCCTTTAGATTATTTGTGTAGACAAAAATCTTTCCGCATTTGGCTTTCTCTCTCTGAAACCTAAAAAAAAAAAGAAGTGCATGCAAACATTCGAGAAGCAATAAGTGGTTAACTTTTCCCTTATAAATGGCTTAACATGATCAAATTAGGATCCAATTTGACATGAGTGCTCCATTTTCTATCCGGTTACTGATGCAGAACTCAACATAAATTGCTGGAAACATTCTTTCTGTCTCCATCATCAGTATGCTGTATGGTGTGCTATGCTGTTTCACAACATATGTTTTTTGTTAAGGAGGACAGTTAGAAAAGCAAGGCAGCAGTCATGGAAACACACACACACACACAGTAAGGACAATAGCATCTCTATCTGAAGAGATCCTCATCTACCCCCTGCTGTGCAGATTGCTACTGGAGGCTACCTTTACAGGAATGCAGGCGGAAAACACACAAACACACACACACATACGACTGTTTACCAAACCAAGACAGCTGGCTGCATGCCGTCCACCAAATGTCAAAACATTCTTCTGTGAAACCTCGCCGTTTCTTTTGCCGTCAGCGGCCATGCTGGAGAGAAAGAGGTTCTGGGCAAATCCGACTCGTAATGTTTTCAAACCTCTTCAGCCGGACTGCACAAACACAAGACAGGCCGTGCCATTTC
Source organism: Menidia beryllina (assembly GCA_013363375.1). Classification (NCBI taxonomy): domain Eukaryota; kingdom Metazoa; phylum Chordata; class Actinopteri; order Atheriniformes; family Atherinopsidae; genus Menidia; species Menidia beryllina. The sequence continues at coordinate 2,138,702 of JABUIW010000018.1, read as the reverse complement.
TGGCAAAGAAAGAAGGAGTGATTTCCCTTTTCAACACAAACAGAAAACTAGTTCTTTCAAACACTAACGGGCGACGGCCTTTGTAGCAACACCAAATGAGTCACCGTTTGAACATCGGCCCTGAAGATGCTGTAAAATCCCACAGCTACTTCATTTTCACACAAGGATATTTGAAAGTGTCTCTAAACAGCGATGAACCCAAATAGTGATGGTTTAAAGATGTTGTAAGAATAAGAAACCCATTGTCACAGCAATGAAATCATCACACCAAGCATTAACAAAGACAGAAGTCCATTTATAGAATCCAACTACCAGCAAAGAAATGACCAGAAATTCTGTAAAAAAGATCCCCTGACCCAGAGACTCTGAGTTGCTCTGTTAAGTGGAACATTTTGGTTTTGGCTAATGGGCAGACTGCTGGTGGGCTGACAGAGAGGAGATGGAAGATACTGCTGGACCACGAGGAAAGTACTTCAAAAACATGCCAGTCTTCAGCTCCTGAAGAGACTATTGCTCGTTTCAGTATTCTGGACATAAGATATTGCTTGAAAATAGTCAACATTTCCCACTCATTTCACATCCAGAAGACTCCTACAATAAAATCAAGAGTGAACACTTCAGTTCAGGCGGATCACTTGAGAAAGAGGGATTTTTACATAAACAGAAAGGAGGAAATCCAACCGTTTAAATGAAGCTAATACCATCCCGTCCAATGGATGACTCTGGGCCACACTGGCGTCGGAATGGGGAAATGTCCCCTACCTAAGTCTCACAGTGGATCATAAAAGCCAGCATGAAAATGAGCCGACAGCTCCCTAAGAGCTGCTCTGTCACACAGGACAATGGCAGGAACTCAGCACTTACTAATCATAACCACATCTGACACCAGACACAAATACACTTAAAACCATCACAAAGCACATGTGAACGGACAAGTTGTGTGGCTTTGCATGGCAGACAACTGTAAAACGTGTCTTTACAGCAATAAGACGCACACAAAGCACACTATTGGCTTCAAAGATCAAAAAGCTCACATCTAAGGATCTTACATTTGTGTCATTAATTATCTATGTGCTGCGTGTACTTGTATTTCAGTCTTTGATGGTTTCAAAATTTGATTTGAGGTAAACAAGTAAAAGCACTAGGAATTCAGAAGTGCAATGGAATTACTGCCAGGCAACAAAAAAAAGTTCCATTTCGTTTTCATTATTAAGCATTCAGGACATGTGCCCAGGTCTTTATGGGAGTTCATTCAAGAAGGCTTCCAAAAACAAAAGATAAAGTCTCTGCATTCTCTGCATGTTTTAGTAATACTGTGCACTTCCTGCCCTATCAGGCCTACCGAGAGTATTATAAGCCAATTCAGAAGATGGACTCTCTTTCAGATCTGTTTGTAGACCATTTTACTAAATGACTGACTAAAAAGATGTCCCTTTTTCACTTTTCAGTAAATCACATATGCCAAACAGAGGGTATGCGCCACATCACTGTCTGTTTGCAGACAACAAGCTAGATTCTTGAAACAAGCTGAACAACAAAATGACAGCCCCGTTGACCAATGGTACTTCTCTGCTAGTACTATTCACCGTGACTCGGCTCAACTCCCCTCATTTGTTTTGCATTCCACTGGGTGCTAGCGACTCCTAGCAGTTAGAACTTTAGCACCGACTTGGCTGGAGTTTCCAAGTGAGCTGACTCAACCTGATAACAGACTGCAGGCCACTCCATGGCTACTGACTAACCCTAACCCTAACCCTTCTCAAGAACCCCCCCACTTCTTTATTTCTCTGATCATCAATGTAGGTAATGGCCACACTGGAACCAACACCAAAGTATAACCACGAGGTCCAGCCGGTATATCATCGAGATCTTCAGTTGTTCCATGGTGCTTATGACACACATATATTGACGCCATGGTTATCTTGATCCGTCTTGTTGTTAAAACCTCACTTGTAATGAAAAAAGCCTAAACCAAGGTGAGGCGCATACAGGCCAGTAGAGCCGAGTAGACACTAATGACAAAGGGCCATAAAGATGCAAGAAGCAAGGTCCCAGATGCCGGCTAGTTTCACCTTTGGTGTCACTTCCCTTCCCACCAATCCCAGTTTAAGAGGTACGAATACAACTCCCTCAATGAAATTCTCATAAGCCACATGCTAGGAATTGTTAAGGTGATCTAACGACTTGTAAGCTAATGAATGATGATGTGTGATAACAACGTACAACACTGCTTTGCATTACCCAAAATAAATACCACCAACAGACTACAGCCCACTTGTGCCTTAGAAAATCAAGTCTTCTTGCTGGCAGTTAGATATAGTCTTTTATGGTTTGTTCAAGTGCCCATGGCCATGCTAAAAGCTCAGCACACTTTAAATAAAACGACAGTGTGCAAGTATTGCCCTCTATACCTATATAATCTGGAAACATTCATGGGCAAACTATCAAAGTGAGACACACTCTACAGAGTAACTTTCCATAAACTTACTCATGTATTAGGTGATCACAAATACAATATGCCGGTGGTCGTGTCAAGTAAAGTGAACGGAAATAGCACACTTAGTAAGGCACCAGCGACTCACACAAACACTGGCTTCTACTTGTGGAAAATTGCATCTGTTTACCAGTGGCTGGGCATACAAATCTAGCTTCCACTGGGAGCAATTTAGAATATTTCAGTACCAATTAGTAATGTCAGATACAATAATAATAATAAAAAAAACAAGTTGAGGAAGTCAAAACATCCAGAATTTCCACCAGCTTTTTGGATGTTACCAGTCTAACAAAATTCCAACATATAGCCTGTAGTAAATGCATTAGGGGGCAGTGTTTCCATAACTGGACTATAATGTTGATGTAAAACAGGCAAAGTCTGGAGCAACAACTTGTTTTCCATTGAAAAAAAACACCAAGAAAAAAGATTTTATATCATCAAATGTCTTCATTTTATGTTTAATCCAATACCATTTATCCAAAAGCCTTTTCTCTTTGTGCCCTGAATACATCATTTTAAGCTTGATTTTGATTCACTTCTTCTCCCAAAAAGAGTCCTGAAGGTCAATAGATTGTAAATGTTTAAAAGGACTAAAGAGCTTAGCTGGTGAATCACTGACTAACTAGCTGAACAGTTAAAACCTTGAACTCACCTTTTTTTGGTTTTACAGCTGATCCCCCACTGCTAAGAGCAAGTGCTCCATTCTAGGAATTGTGTGCAAAAATCTTCATACCCCATGAGCGCACCCACACACCCAGACACACACACACACACATACACACACACTCCACAGTAGTAATTAGTTATGCTCTTGGTGGAATGTTGACCAAATGGCTTATATCCCTCTGCTGTCTGTGGCTACTACAGCTGCCCCTCCCCCTCCAACAGGGGTGCACACTCTCAAAAGGCTGCACACACCCTCACCCAAGTCTTCAAAACATGGCCATCCTGAAAGCAAAGGGGCAACTGGCACTCTTAGTCTCCCTCATGTGCACAACAGCCACCGAGGCAATGCACACAAACTTACACTTTGCAGACGCACACTGTTATACACACGTACTATTTTATTTTTTCTATAGTGAGAGGCTTTTCATGGATGCATTTTCTTGTTGAATAAAATTTAAAATGGATGTTCTTTACGCTCCAGGTCTATGAGATTACCTGGTCAGAGACTGAGAATGGCAGATGTGGGACCAATAGGAGCCAAAATTTGGGAGCAGTTGATAGGACAATGAAAAAAAAAAAGACTATTCCACGTGTATTTGTGTGTTCAAGCAGATATACCCGAGTTTAAGTATCTCAGGGTCTTGTTCGTGAGCCATAAAGACATAAAGGAGAAGAAGACTGACAAACAACCGGGGCGGTGCCTGCTTCACTTTTCGACTTAGTTGGCAATTTACTGCTAGATCCGCGTTCCAAACCTTACCTCTGGCCATCGGCTGAGGATTCACGAATGGATGAAATCGTAAACACAAGCTAAGAAAATGAGCCTCCTCTGAGGGGTGAGTTGAGGAGATTGTAAAGTAGCCTGCTGAGGTGGTTCTGGTCTGGATGTGTTTTGAACGCCTCCCTGGGGAGGTTTTTTTCTTCTTTTTTTTCATGTTTTATGCCGAAGAGGCCGGGAGAGATTTTATCTCTCAGTTATATTGGGAACAAGTGGGCCTGATCTCTCCAGATGGATGGATGCTAGGAAGGAAGGCTGACAGTTAAATCACAAATGTGTCATTTTGTTTTGTTTTTCAGCTAATTCATGTTTTGGGGGATGAGATAGGGGCTATTTCTAATTTGATCCTTTGAAACCCAGATTTGTTTCTCATTTTCAATTCACAGCGAGCCACATCAGTGAGTTCCCCCAGCACAATAACGTTAACCGTAAAACTCCTAAAACTCTTCCACATACCTCCCCTGCACACTCTCTTTGTCTACATCCTCAATCGTTAAGAAAACAAAACACCCAAGATGCTTCTGTGCTCCTACTTTTTCCCTGTCCGGCAGAGAGACTGGACACAAAACAGCTACAGAGCACAGTTAGATTTTTATCTCCCTCAGCCGTGCCGGTCACATTTTCCCAGGGGCTGAGTCCCTATGTGTGTGCGTTTCCAGATGGCTGAGCCAAGCTATTCCATTCCCCGGGACGGTGCATCTAGACTCCCACCGACGTTTACGCCACGGCAGCGACTTCCCAACAGAGCGGGGCGGGAGGAGAACGGAAAAGCAGAGACAATCTCACACACACTCTGACCACCCCCAGCAGAACACACACTAATAATGATCTGCGTGCAAAGACGCTCTCCAAGTTTCCTGCAGTCCGAACAACTCACGTGGTGCGAAAGCACCGGAGGAGGCAGGGAGGAACAGTTGCCTAAAATTTAAAAAAAGTTTTTAAAAAAAGCACATGCAACGTGACAAACAAACTGAAATTCTGAGAATGTCACTTCAGAGAATGGCCATCTTTCATTGCAAGGATTCCCACGTCCCACGAAACACCCCCACTGGATCATTTCTGTCCCCGACCCCAGCCATCTGAAGTGGGTTTAGTCATCTGTCAACACATGGGTGTTTCGCCCTCCAGGAGCTGACTGAACAGGGACATGAACAGAGCCTCTTTACGCGTCGGGGAACCCCTTTTAGCAGCTCTTTGGGGAGGGTAGCGGTTAGTGTGTGTGGAGAGGGGGGGGTGACCTTTGACCTGCAGTTTTGAGACCACAAACGCCGCGTTCGATTAAGCAGAGCTTCTCGCTCATAGATAGTGACAGCTGACAAACTTCAGCCTGCACCGGATATTTGCTTTAGCTCTGGACAATAACCTTTTATCATCTGCAGAAAATCAGGGGGAAGAGAAGAAGAGTGTCCCCCTTCAAACCTGCCCATGCACAAGCCAAAGGACCTAGACTATTCTGTTTTTAGGTTTTAGACTATTCTGCAGAACACCACAGAAGTCACACATATTTTTAACTTCTTTAACAGTTTGACTTGCGTCAAAACTATCTTTGCATCCAAAATAATTCATTCATACTTCGAATATTAAATGGAGTGCAGAGTGAAATCATTGCAATTCACTTTTAGGCCGTTTTAGACCGTGTCATTAAAATGTGTTAAATATATGCGTTAATGGGAAAGTCCACTCACTTTAGTGATGATGAGGGGCTCGCCGTGCTCGAGACCTCCTTTCAACGTGAACCCCCAGGGTGCACCCCCGCTCAACTGGACCTGAATGTGGTGGAAAGAGACGAGCTGCTCAACTGTTTCCATTCTCTCCGGCCGGTCCGTTTACCTTCTTCTCTCTCAGGCTCGGAGCCGGGCGGCGTCGCTGCTAGCTTATCGGCGCCGGTAGCGGTACCCCGGACTCTCCATCACCGCTATAGCATCAACAACGAATGGAAGGTGGAGGGACGGAATGAGAGAAAGGAAGAGGGGGAGGGCAAAAACTTCCTGCCGACGATAAGTTAGGTGAAGTTGCGGCGACGACGTTTCGCACTTCCGGTCAAGTTATCGCCTAAAAGCGAACTATAACATGTCTTATCGCTCCCCTCACTTTTGAGACGCGGTCAAATAGTAATTTATGCTAGTTTCGTATGGTACAATTAGCTTATTATTAGTTTTATCTCCCAAAACCATACTTTTCGGATGCTTTATTTTGAAACCTACAGAAACTACTTCCTGTAGTGCTTTCAAGAAGTAGACGGAGTAACAAAACTTTGGGAAAAGTTTTTTCCCAAAAGAGGCAAGCGTCCCCTCCCACTATTCGAACAGAGGGATGTGATTGACAACTCTGTGAACCAATAGCAAGGAGCCTCTGACAAGCAGTATCCAATCAAATAAGCCATGGGGCAAAGACAGCTGTGCGATAGTGTTAGGCGGTTGGAACGGGTAAAAACAATAACCGAAGTCATTTCTCTAACTCGTGGGTCGTTAGTTTGACAGTCCAGTTCCGCCTAAGAGCTTATGACCACTCATTAGGAGATGGCTGTTATTTTCACATTTACTTCGGTTGGCTGCATGACAGCAATGCAGTACTGTATCCCAAAATTATTTCGAATGAACTGAAGTAACCACGAGTATGCAATCGTCATTTTCTAAAGACCTCAAACTGCTTTGCCTCACCATAATTTACTAAAATGTTCATTAAAATGGCCAAGATTAAGAGAATACATCGGATCCACTCATACATTGTGCATTTCTAATCTTGTATAAGCCCTACAAAATGCTTTACACCTGTTTTTCATTCACAGACCCTATACATAACTTATTACTATATGAAAATATAAACATAATACAGCACTTTGTGTCCACAGTCACTCACAGATATTGAAGAGGCTATGTAGGGGTTTAATGTCACGATTGAGGACAATTTGCCAAATGGGCGTATGGGAATCAAGGTGGCAACTATTTCAACTGAGCTAGAGCAGTTTAAAAGTAAGTTATGGTCCACTAAGCAAATCAGAAAAAGGAATATATCAGTCTGGTTGATAGTAACATACAAGATAAATCCATGGGAGCTGTTTAAATGCATTTTAACAGCCGCATTCATTTTCTTTCATGGTCAGATCGAGAAGGAATTAGCCCATCTCTCATCATTTTGCCCCCAAACCGTCATATTTCTCATGATTAAGTGTTAAGTGAAGAATGTTTAAGCTGACAGTGCACCACGCTGACGCTTCCCAGACCTACACCAGCACCTTCAAGTACATCTGCACACAGGCCAAGAACAACACTCGCAATCACGTCCCACACATTTCCAAAAAGCACCATATTAAGACGCATTCAAACAAGAAAACATGCCGCGCACAGACCGTTACGCAAGCCTGACACAATACATCTTTGTCGTGCCTCTCCAGTCATAATCAGCTACAATAACACAGTTTAGAAAAAAAAGTAAAATAAAGTAAAAGTATTGTATTTTTGGAAATGTGCTTGCTGTTGTTTCTCACTTGTATTGTGTGGAATGCAGCATTTTCCAAAAGGCTGCTGCTTTAAAATCTTATTGATGTGCTCTCCAAAATGTTTGATGACCCTTTGTTTGGTTTTTGGGGGGTTAAGGATTTGGATATTCAAATCTCACTTATCTGAATGCAATTTTAAGAAACTCCTGTTTATTCGTTGAAATTGTACAAGCATACTTCTCAAAACCCTAAGAAAACCCTTGCTTTTGTTTTGTTTTTTGTTTAAAGATTACTTCTTTTTTTTTTATTGTAGCTTGCTTTAAAGGGTTCCCTTTCTCCATTTTAAATAGTCGGCAAAAAATTTCACAAGCATACCAAGATCTTAAATTGGTGTTTAGCCAAAGTTCTTGTGCAGTAACTCAAGGCTGAACCATTTTTGATGGATCTCTTGTTCGGCTCTGGCTGCCTGATGCCATCTGAAGTTTTCCCACACTCGCCGCAGACTGAAATGATCGGGATCACAGATAATCGCTGCTGCAGAATTCCACCACATCACAGTGCCACTTCACAGAACATGCGCATGCGAGACTGAGTCCCTATCTTTGTGTTCCTCACAAGAAAGAACGAGCTGCGCAGAGGAGATAGAGAATAGAAGAGAAAGGAGGAGAGAGTTGAACAAGCCCAGACATCTCACTTCTCATCAAGACCACAAGGATTTTGTTTGGGTCAGGGCCTTCTCAACCCTCTGAGAGCCTAAACTATGGTATTTGGCTCGGTAGCTGGGGCTGCTTTCATGTGAGATCAAGTTAAGGGGGGGAAAAAACAACAATGATAGAGGCTGTATCTTTCATTCTTTCCATTTTAGACCCCCCTCTCAAAAAGAAAACTGAAAGAGTCAAAAGGCTTCAAATTATAGAAAACTCGTACAAACAGTGTATCAACACACTGCAATTGGACTTTGCAAATATAGTCAAGATGGGAGTAGCTTAAAACAAAAAAAGTACACCGCAATGCAAGAAGCCATGCCTGGACCAAAAAGAAGTTGAGTGGTTGGAGACTGAGTGATACATATTTGTGCCACTAGGTGGCGCCAAAAGCACAGGGACAGGCTAATATGAGACCTGTTTTCTAGGTTTAGACTAGAGTATTTGTGGTTGACAGATTTGGGTGTGACTGTTTCTAAGTTAAAATAAATTGGCTTTTAGCATATCACACTGAAATAACTACAAAACAAAACTCTTGTGGAATCTCAAAACAATTCAGTTTGTTTTGTTTTGGCCTCATTAAGTGGATTATTGTCACATGAAATTTTGATTAAGCATTTTGTATATTGAGCTGTTTCAGAGTTGGCTGGTAAAAATAAACATTTTAGTTTAAGTTGTGGTTCTAATGCTTTATTTAATGAAAACATTTTACCATTCTGCAACAGTAGCTTTTTTTTTAAATCTCTTATATCCATCGGTTCATAAACAAAACATCCACTTTCAAACAAACGGAAGATAAAGGAGATCTCCAAATCCATCTCCTTTACTGATGTATCATTCAGTATCTCCTGGTTATACACAAATCCCATTCTTAAAGACCTTCAACTGATATTTATCTCTTTAGTTATTCTATGTAGTTCCCATACTGCTGATCATTGCCCTTCATAACCAACAATGTTTTCCAGCAAATTCCAACCTGCTATTGGCTGAAGTGGCATGCCTTAAACACTACATACATAAGACAATCAGTATCTGAGAGTTAAGTTAAGAAATCCAAAATATTAAATTCAGCAAAGGCCTTGGAGATAAACCTAGACCAACATGCGGTCCATCCACTCACCGGTGAGGTCCGGTCAGCAGAAGAGCTCCATGGAGGGCTGGCTTTAAGAGGGTATTACCACACTCAAGGAAACAGGAAGAAAACACTGAGGTTTGCCACGACCATGACTGAGGCAGTGTGGGATTATCTGGGCAGAAAACAAAACAAATGACAACCAACATCTGAGGGTCTTTCATGATCATTGTAATGCGAAGAAACACTTTTCCCCTTATTTCCATGTTTTTGCTGTTTAAAAAAAGTTAAAAACCTCACATATAGGCCCACACAATCAAGATTAAACTCGCGTCACAATGTAGAAGTGTACTAAAAGTACCGACAAGTGGTGTTGGGCTTGCATGATTAACCACTCTGGTGCGCGCATTTTTACGCACCCCTCATGGGCCTTTCTCTGCGCTCCTGTTGGCTGCTTCCCGACATCCCCGAGGCTTAATTGGCACCGTCAATTTGAGCAGGAAGTGACCTGGAAACGTCCAAAATGGTTTGCCGTCAGGTGCGCCCGTAAGTCACGCCCTGCGCCGTGAGGAGGATGGTTGCCAACTATAGCCTCGTTGGTGGAGCTCGCTAGCACCAGAGGTTTTATAACCAACATGAGGGTGACCCGCGCCAAGCCAAGCTTACTGAGTGTCTGCGCTCTCACCTGTCTGATCTACCTGCTGTGCTCCACCTGCACCGGGGTGGGAGCCGGGCGCAAAATGGCCTCCTCCCGTCACCCCACCTTGAGGCGCGGCCGGCGGAGTCACCAGGGCGCCAAGCACAGGGGAGCGCACCACCGTCCGCTGACGGACGAGCAGAAAGCCGACCAGAACCTGCAGTTCATGCTCAGCCTGTACCGCAGCGCGGCCGAACCCGACGGCAGGCCCAAACAGCACCGGAAGTTCGGCTCCAACACCGTGCGCCTGCTGAGACCGGCCGCGTCCTCGGTGCACTACCTGCCCGCTCCAGGAGGTGAAGGAGTCCATTCCGCCCTCGCTTTTTCACCTGTTTGGTATTTAAGTCACAACAGTGGACGACTGGACAAAGGTTTTAAGCCTCCACTTAAACCTTTACACGTTAATTGGAAGCCAAAAAAACATGCGCAAGCATCAAACTACATTTATAGAATTCTATTGAGCTTAAAAGCCACTTTTTTTGGTATCCGTCCCTTTTTGTTCTTCAACACACTCCTTACCATGTTAGATTTCTGTTGGCTTTCTTGTCATTACTTTAAGCAAGCCTTTTCCTTGGGGATGGATAAACAGGATTATTGGATAAACATGATTATTGTTGAAAAGCTCTCCTTTTCTTCAGCCCTTTTCTCAATTCTCTGTCAAGATGTTTTGGATCATGATCTATGGAAGATTTATCACTCCACCACCACCCATTATGGGTTCAGTTTCTGCTCGGGGGGTGGTTAATCCTTCCATCAGACCTTTGGCCATTGATTTCCTTCCACTTCTTGTTTCATTTGGCATTCCTCTGGCTTTTTGTCCTCGTTTCCCCTCTTAAAAAAAAAAAAGGCTTCTCGGTTAATTTCTAAGTCTGGAAGCATTTCTCAGCTCCCGCTGATGTCTGTCAAACTGCATCATGTTTGGTATTTTGTTGCTGGTTCTTTAAAAAAAAAATCAAATAAAATGGAGAACAAGTTCTGACTTTGTGGCAGACTGTTGAGGCACATTTTAAAAACTGGTCCTTAAGGCTTGGCCCTCCTGTTTGGAAGAAGTTTTTTGCTTATTTTATTTTGTTTGGGACTTTTAGAAGACTTCTAGATGACCTCCAACACTACAGTTTGAGTTGGATCACTACCCACAGAAAAAGGACGTATAACTTGTGAACAGTAATGTGTAAATCCTATGTAAACCCTCCTCTGAAAGAGTCAAAGCGAGGGAAATGACTAACGAATCTCCTCTGTTCCACAGACCTCTGCTACACCTTTACAGTGCAGTACAAACTGGACACTCTCCCCTCGGAGCAGCTGGTCCGAGCCTCCTTCGTCCACCTGCGCTCCTCCCCCTACGCCTCCTCGGCGCCGCCGCCGCCGGCGCGCACCCCCCAGGCCGTGGAGCCCCCCCGCTGCCGGGCCCAGGTCACCTCGCTGGGCGCGGAGAGCCTGGTCACCCTGGAGCCCCACGAGCGCTGGCTGGAGACGGACATCACCGCCCACATCAGCGCCCACATCCTGCAGGGGAAGGAGCAGGGGGAGGGGGACCACCTGACCCTCACCGCCCAGTACTGGTGCACGGAGCCCGGGACGACCGACGAGGCCGGCGGCGCCTCGTGGTGGTGGACGCCCCATCGGGGGAGGAAGCAGTGGAGCAGGGACCCGCACCTGGAAGCCCCCTCCCTTCTCCTGTACTTGGAGGAGGAGAGGGAAGCCAAGGAGTGGATGGGGGACTTGCTGGGAGTGGAGGGGGAGGGCATCATGCGGCGGGTCAGCAGGTGGCACCCGGCCGTCCGCAACCGCCGCAGCTCCGCCCCGGACGGCTCGCCGCCGGACGCCTCGGACGACGAGCTGAAAAACGTCCCCTCCTCCTCCTCCTCCTTCTCCACGTCCCCCTCGTCCTCCATCATCCGCGACGCGCCCGGCCCTAAACGCAAAAGCACCACGCCCAAGAACCGCTGCAAGCTCCACTCCTTCCGCCTGTCCTTCACCGAGCTGGGCTGGGGCCACTACTTCCTGGCCCCGCCGGTCTACAACCCCCGCTACTGCCAGGGCGACTGCCCCCGGGTGCTCAACTACGGCTACCACTCCCCCAACCACGCCATCATCCAGACGCTCATCAACGAGATGGGCATCGGGGACGTGCCCCCGCCCTCCTGCGTGCCCTACAAGTACATGCCCATGAGCGTGCTGCTGGTGCACAAGGAGAAGGTGGAGTACCGGGAGCTGGAGGACATGGTGGCCGAGTCCTGCACGTGTCGCTGACGGCTCGGGACGGCTTGGATCGGGGAGTTTCGGCGCTAAGAAAGAGAGAAAATGAGAAAAAATAAGAAAAAAAAAACGCCGACCCAGGCAGTTTTGAGCGGTCAGACGATTGACCTGGAACTCGGCAGCTAACGACGGTGAGCTCAAGGCCAGAAGGAGGAAGTTTGTTGTGGTTTCAGATCTTTACATTTCTTGTTAAAGCACTTTAAAGGCAATTACTGTGTGTTCACTTTTTTTTCTTTTTTTTTTCCTTTTCTTTTTTTAAACCTCTTTCACGTCAAGGCTCCAGGTCAACCATAAAAGCCTTGATGTTTTTTGGATAGTTTGTTCTCTCTGTGTGAATCCATAGCCATTTGTAGGGAGGGGGGGGGGGAGAGAAAAAAATGCTGCTTTAAAAATATTTTAATGGGCAAAGGGCCAACCATATTGGATGTTACCACCCAAACAATGCAATGCTAAATTTTTGCTGTTAATATTTTCTTTTGCAGTTTGTACTTTCTTATATTTATACAGAATATATATATATATAAAAAAAGGTGCTTGTGCTGCTACTGCTACTGCTGGTCTTTCTAACAGAAGAAAATTGAACAGGATAATGAGGTGTGACAGTGTTGAATGTTAACGAAACGTGGATGTTGCGTGGGTAAAGAATGCAGATTTTTTATAACAAGTGAAATGATTAATAAAATTAAATGCATATTTTCTAAAAACTAACCATTTGTGGGTTTTTGCATAGCACAAGTATATTATTGACGAGGTCAAACCACTCCTTTTTTGTTTTTTAAGCTCTGGAACCATTCCTAGATGGATCCATCGTGTGATGAGATCTAAAAGTTTGATACTGAGGCTATCGGTGCAAATGGGCTTTAAGCACATCTTTCTGACTTGATTTCCCCATTTTGAAAATGGATGCCTTCAAATAAAATTAAACTGCCAAAGCCGGGGCAATACCTAAAAAAAAGTGCTCCAAATCCGCACAATTGAAGGGAAGACATCTTAGTTTTAGGTCATGGGTGTTTTTGTCTTTCAAAAGTCATGGGGGTCCAGAGATACTTCACAAAAAATGTTCCTAGGTAAGGAAACCAACACTGACACACCTGGCCTATTAAAGGTGGCCATCTTCCTCAACAGCTCAGGTTTGAAGGGACAGGAAATGGAAACAAAAGTGAATAACAACGATGATGTCACACGAGCGTGCAAGAAAAAAGGAGAGAGGTGCATCATGGGGAATATCCCAGCAGGCTATGCCCAGAGCAGCATAACTATGGGATGCGTCGGGGTCAGTTGAGCCATCCCTAACTTTTAGCCCTGTCAAAAAGGAAAGGTTTAAGTTGGATTCATTAAAAAAAAAGCCCAGAGAAGTTTGGTAATGCAACAGATGTCCAACAGATGGGGCTCTTAACTTGGAAACTTATACAGGGCAGATTCGGATAAGTTCAGGTACAGAGAACACTTTCTTCCCATCTCTTTGATTTTTCGCAGACAAATTAACCAAAAATTCCACAGGAATAATTACAAGTGTGCACTGCCTCCACATGTCTTTGTTTCTTTGACCTCTCTATCGAGAAAAGCCTTTGAGGAATGTCTAGACATCACGAACAGTCGATATATCTCTCGTGCAGAGGCTGCAAGGGAACATTCAACAGATAACCTACTGACACCAAAAGAAGAGAATGGGACAGCCAGCTTTCATTCGACGTCCTGGCCTTTTGTTTCTTGGTTCTCAGGAAACGAATATCTAATTTTTCCTCGTTCTGTTCTGCAGTCACCAGAAAGCCAATTTTGGCCCAGTGACGAAAACTGGAAGAGGATTTTCAGGTGACTGAAACCACAATAGGAATCATAAGACGTACACACATATATATATACATATATGTTGTTTTGTTTGATATTGAGAGACGTTTGCACTCTTTGTCCCTTAAAAGAATGTAAACCACAACCACAACAGCTTTAAAATTTTAAACGATACTATGAAGCAACGAGTATTTCACAGCTGCTTGTCTCCTTGGCAGAATTTAAACAAATACTGATTTTCAAAATACCAATGTGAAGTTTAGAAACAGTCCATATCGTCCTGCTGATCATTTACAGGGTCGGTGTGGGTGTATCTCGAACTCTACTGTAAGTGGGACAAAGGTCCTACATCACTGTTTACTGCAGTCAGACACCAGCATTAACCCAGAAATATTAAGGATGAGAATAACATGCAAACATCTACAGCTCAGTTCTTCATATTTTGAAGTAGAAACTTTTACTTAAACTAAACCTGAAGTAATCCATTCACTTCAGAGAATCCATTACCTAAATTACAAACACAAATGGGGAAAAACTCAAAACTGGGGAACAAACAAAAATCCACCAATAGCCATCGCAACAAGGGGCGTTTAAAGAACCCTACTGGACGATGCGATTCCCTTGGATTTGCTGTAAGAAATGCACCTCATGAAAGAAATTTGGCAGAAAAAGTCATTTAAAATCTTTCTTGTTTTACAACTAAATCAGAGGGACAGGAAGTCCTCAGACGTTTCTCTGACCTCCGCCTCCATTCCCACTAGGAATTTTGTGTGTGTCTGAGAGTACAGGTCTGCCCCCCGCTCATCTTAATCTACTCTGACAGATGTGCTGCTCTGCTAGAAGGGCAAGTCAATTCTCGGAAACCCTCTCCCTCCAAGTTAGCGCGCGGGGAGGAGGTGACCTGTGTGAGCCGGGCGGAGAGTCGTAAAACCACTTACTTGAGAGACAGCTGTCTTTCAGATGTGTAGTATCAGTCTCTGGATTCTGTGAAGAAAAAAGATAGCTGTGTGCAGGAGTGTGATGATGATATGCTGAGTCAGCAAGTCAAAGTGACATGAAACATCGCTTTTCCTGCATGCTGTGTGTCACTGTTTTCCACAGGCTGTGCGAGGAATCAATTCAACTTTCTCTGTTTCAATGAGGAAAACTCAGCTGATTGCTTAATCTATTGATGCTTCTTTCTAAGTGTCCCTCTTTGACTGGACCATTTCAGAGCTTTATTTTCTCCCTATATGCAAGAAACTCAGCGCCACATCACTGTGTGTCTTCACATAAACTGGTGAGATTAAATCAGCCCCTCATACTTATTACAAGTTTGGGGGAGGTGGGTGTCTTCATGTCTTTACAGTGCAGGTCTAACCTTAGAACAAAGGCCTGTAACTGCCCTTCTGCAGTTCCACATGCCTACTTTCCTACATTCCTGGATCATTGTACCCCAAATTGTTCAGAATTGTCCACGTTTCTACATGTAGTTGCATGAACTGTGTCTGGTGAACCTATCCTGGAATTGAACCTGTCAGAAGTGGTGTCTTGTTTGTTGGATTGATTTGCATATATTATTAATTCAGCAAAGACTTTTAACTTACAATTCTTAGAATAAATTGTGACTGAATTGTGGTTCATAGTTAAACAGTGGCAGGATCAGTGAAGTGGTATACATTACCATATGTGGTGATAACGCTGGTGTGGTGGTTAGCACCGTCGCCTCACAGCAAGGAGGTTCCGGGTTCGTAGTCCCTGGGGGAACCAGGACCTTTCTGTGTGGAGTCTGCATGTTCTCCCTGTGTCTGTGTGGGTTCTCTCTGGGTTGTCCAGCTTCCTCCCACAGTCCAAAAACCTGCATAATAGGTTGATTGGACATTCCAAATTGCCCTTGTGAGTGTGCATGGCTGGTGGTCCTTGTGTGTCTCTGTGTGGCCCTGCGATGGACTGGCGGATTGTCAGTGTGTGTACCCCGCCTCTCTGCCATTGACTACTGGATTAGGCTCCAGCCTCTCTGCAACCCCATTAGAGAACAAGTGGTTATGATAATTATGGATGGGGAGAACGCCAACTGCTGTTAAATTTTTGTGGATCAAAAAAAGTTAAAGCTGTCAAAATGACATCTGAGTCCAAGCACTTTTTCTCAACTGAAAAAAAAGGAAAGACACAAATATGGGATGTTGTTTTTTGTAAAAGTAGGTTAATGTCAGCTAGAAAAAAACATTAAACAAAAAAAAAGTACATGTTCTGGGTTATTCTATTGATTTTATGATTACCTAATGCTCTTTTTTTAATCAGAAAAATGAGTGATAAGCAGTGTTGCCTCTAACTTTCAGAGTTGTTGGCTTTGACTCAAGGCTGCTCCACATTTGGGGGAACTTTCTGAGTAATCCATTCCAATGAACGCCAGCCTGCACAGTCCGTGCACAGACCAAACACTGGTCAAGTGAAGTAATTTCTGAAGATATCTTTCGATCCGTTTGCCCAACGGGCTTTCGACCAAAGTTTAGAGTTCAACGATCACAGCATTTTTGACAAGTGGACAGTGGACTGTGCCGGAGGGACAACTGGAGCATTCAAACAATGTGGTCTTCCAGGCTGCACAAAACCTAAAAAAGTCTTCTTTTTTACCTTTTCAGAAAATTGCAAGTCATAAAGAGTAACTGAAAGTGCACTATTCGAAAGGCTGTTTGTAAATATTCAAATCCTGTGCGGTCGACCAACATTTTGCAAGGCACAGCGGCCACAGGCTGGAAGGCGGAGGAACGGCCTTTGCTCCGTTCCTCTGCAGCCCTCTGCTTAGTGTAGCCAGACAGACTCACCCGATGAGTCACACAGGGCAGTAAATCCTCATGCACATGTTCTGGATTTGTGTCGCCAAAGGGTTCCTGTCAGTCTCGTGGTCCACCGGGGACCTCTTAGTCATGAAAATCCTTTTCCTGGAATTTGCAGAGACGTTTTCCTATGGTCGTGTTCCCCTTTGATCAGCCATATTTTTTATTGCTCTTCATATCTCCTCGCCTTCAACATAAAATCCACTTTTGAAAAACTCAAGGCCTAGTTTACCAGTAAAACACCAAAGACCACTGCATTGGACTGGACTGAAGTAATAAAAAAAAATCCAAAACAAACTGTTTTAAGCCTTGATTTGTAACTTAACCTCTCACCTCTTTTCAGAGATGCATTTTCAGATGAGGTCTGATTAAAGCTTTTCTGTTAGTGCTCTGAACATCTGTGTACCCTGAGCTATAATGTACATAAATCACTACAGCCCACATACTGCTGTATGCAATGCAGCTGCTTTTTAAAACTTATTTTGTCTGAAATATCCATTATTTCTAGTTTAAAAAACAATATAATCAAAGTTAAATCTAAACGGAGCTGTGTTTAAACTACTGTTGAAGTCCTGCATTCCTTATCTTAAAGGCCTGGCAATGACCAAATCATTTTGACAATGTACCAATGTGATATACCTTGAACTTAAGATAGTGTCTATGTTGTTTTTTATGTGACTTTACATCTTGTTGCCTTTGATTTACATTACTGAAATGACTTGTTTGGCTTTTTTTCCAGAATCCATTCAGTGTTCTTCACACCAAGCGTTTAGGGCTGACCGCATGGAGTCATGGAGACACTAGGGTTGCTGCTACACCTAAAACATTTTCATATCTAAAATTACAGATCACCGATTGTCTAAACCTTCAAATTTGAAGTTGAAAAAAAGTTAAAAAAGCTTTCACTGATTGCAATATTTCCATTAAGCTTTTTTATCTCTACTGAATTGTTTTAATTCTTAAATGGTATGTAAAAACTGTTGGATGACAGAATATATGAAGTAAAATGATAGACTTTATGCCAAGTCAGCTTTAGCTTGCCATCGCACTGCTTTGCGGATTTATGTTTCTAGATTTTTAAGAAGAATTGAATTCTTGGGGGGGAATCACATATAGCCATTTACGACAAGTCATCTGTGCTTTTTCTGAAGTCAAATCCTAAAAGTGAACAGGTATTCAAATGTTTTACCTAATCTCTTGAAGGTATGTTTGCAACTAATTGCTATTTTTGTGCTCACAAGCTTTATTTAAAATGAGCTAGACTCTTGCTCAATCGAAAGACAAACACTGGTGAGCTCATGCTGCCATTTTATTTCCTAATATTCAAATATATGAAGGGCACATACCCGCATAATGCATGCACACTAGTCACATGCCGAGATCACATGTGCTCTCTAAAGCAAGATACACCTGCTGTATGCATACGAACACGATCTAAAGTCGGATTACAACAAATTAGTGAATTCATTTGCTGCATGGCACATTATAGATTCCATACATCTCTCTGTTTTCAGAGCAAACTCATGTTCACCACGTAAGAGCCCTTTACCCTCCAACCCTTTGGAACCTCCTGTGTTCATTTTACCATCACGTGTGTTTGGTCTGGTTCACCTCATGTTGCATATAATAAAGAGATCGAGCGCCTGGCTAAACACGGGGGGGCTTCACACATTCAGATGAACAGGTTTAATGGCCTATTTATGGAAATGTCAACGTTCTACAGTCAGGTCTTATCTCATATCGGTCGATCGGTGAGATAAAGACAGAGAGGTGAGGTTAGGGGTGTGTGGGGGGGGGGGAACTATGACTTTGTCCCTCCCTCATGCTCCGCTTCTCCTGGGATCGCAGCCTGACTATATAAAGGAGAACCCAGCCCTCTTGACTTTGCTGAGTCAGGCTGATCTGAGGAGACTTTCATCAGACCTGTAGCTTATGAAAAGGCCTGAGTACAACTGACTTCACAAGAGATCCGTGTCTGATTCTGGGACTCCTGCTCAAGCGTTGGCAGTCAGAGAAATAATTCGGACTGCACCGACTTTGGAGATCTCAGAGAAAGATAGACAGGAGAAAAAGAAAGTGGTCAACATTTCCACCAGAGAGCTGTGAAAAGATGCAGAACAAAAGCTTCTTCATTCAGAGGAGAGCAGCGGTGGCAATGTCCATTGTGCTTTTATTGCTGGCTCAGCAGGTAAGAATGTTTCAAGGAATGATTTCAAGCACAATTTTTTTGTTTAAAAAATGGACTTTCAAATTTCTTTAAGGGCCAGTTTACTAGCTGATGTACAATGTAAAATGTAGAAAAAGCAACAAATATGCTTTCTGTACATCTTAGGATAAACTCCAACAAATAGCTTGCTGAGAATGACTGGTTATCATGCTGCTCTCTTGGTTTTTCGTATTCATTTTATTAAAAGGAATGTTCCTGTTTGCCCATGTGCTTTACCAGGTTTCTGCAGGTCCGTTAGTCTCTCGGGCTCAGTCTGACACTGACCAGGCAGCAGACTCGGTGTTGGAACACGGCGTGCACGCACCGAGGAGAACAGCTCGCATGACCCCGCTGTGGAGGATTATCAGCAGCAAACCGTCTGGAGCTTTCTGCCAAAACAACTTTGAATGTTCCACAGGACTCTGCAGGTAAAAACTGAAAAAGAATTAAATAAACCAGAGGAAATAACCAACTGAAGTAAAAGTAGGGTGTAAAACTACAGATGCATTAAATCAGAGAAAACCGTTTTTGAATTTGCATTGATGTGACCAAATGAAAATATGATGTTAAAATGTAATATCATCAAATACATTTTTTTAAAAAAATTTTTTCATTTTTTACAATTTGTGAAGTTAGAAAATGGTCTCAGGAGGCAAGCGTGTGAAAGCCTTCAGCTCATTAAAGAAAAAAATCCACTTGGGGTTGTCCTTCAAATCGCTGCTGATATATTGTTCTGCATGCTTTGTCTAAGTTGTGTGCTAAGTTGTCTACAACTTAATAAAATTCCCCGACCACATTTAGAACTACCGGTCAGAACTTTAGATACACCCTCTCATTCAAAACGTGTAGAAAACTGTGTTCAAACCCTTGAGTGGGACTGTACTTACAGATGTCTTGTTCATCATTAGCTGAGTTAGCTTTAAGGCTTATTCTGTTTAGAAACTGACAGTTTTGCAAGCTTGATTCTCTTTATTTCTAATGACTATGGAGGGAGAGCAAATCTTTCTCTTAAATGCAACTGATAGCACAAAACTGCTATCATTATGTATTCTTATCAATCCAAAATTATTACGCATGACGTATTGTGTTGACGTATGTTATTGTTACTAGCTATTCATATTTTTACTGATAATGTTCTTGCCTACTGACAAACTGCACATCACGCATGGTGTTACACTGTTTCAAACTGTCCCAACAGATAAGCCGAGCATTGCACAAAACCTCATGAACTAAAACTCCTTTTCTCTTGTTTTCAGAGCCGGACACTGCTCAACAAACCGGGGGTCCTCGACAGAGCCTGCAAAATATTAGATGTCCGACCATCTAATATTCAACCAGTGTGTTTTATATGAGTATGCAGCCATAATGTTGACGGGTTCTGATAACTGGGATATGAACATATCCACATTTTTTTTAAAGTAATTTTTTTTCTGAATTACTATTTATAACTGCTAGTGTGATATCTATCTGACTATATAATTTATCTAAAAAAAAATGTTTTTTATGACAGAAATTTACATTTACATTTAGACAGTAGTGTGAACTAGCAGAAAAAAAGGGTGCAAAAACACAAGTATGCTAAACTTCCATTTTGGCTGCTACAAACCAAAGGCTTTGAGGCCACTTGAGCACGTTATCACAACCTTGAACCAAAATTGCACAAATAACGTAATATCCAAACAACTTGATAACAGAGTTTTATTGACAGTTTAGATTTGCCGATAGTTATCCGGGAAAAGAACATGGAAAGAGCAGGGAGCAAAGCACATGCGAGGCCTTTCAGAGCACCCTACCTTTAAATTGTCCCACATGTTTATGGTAACCGTCTCATGTTCAGGCCGATAACATTTTACTGTTTTCTCAGAGTAGAGAGTCACAACATTCATTTAGAACATCGTTCACAGCCACGTAATCAGCAGCTATTTCAAACAAGCACCCAGTGATAAGTTAAATGAAAGATTCTATGTGCTTTTGAAGATCAAAAACTGTTTTGAGTGACACAATCTCTTGAGAAATGACATTGGATGCAATAAGAATGGTGATAAACCATCAAGAACCAAAGGAACGGGTAATGAAGCTATGCTCAAACCATTTGACTTCTGTTAAATCATTGTTTCTATTTAGCTCAACAATAAAGGTGTTTTCATATACATAAATTAGCTTAAATATAGATGGTTATTCACAAATATGCTAAATGGATGCATGGCGACTTGATGTACTGCATGCTTTCTCAAATACTTCCATTATATTTATTTTATCCTCTCTTTTTAAGTGTCAAAATGTTCCCTTTTTGTTTAGTTCTGGTTTAATTTCTTTGTTTGACATTAGCATTCAACCCTTAAGACTTTTCCAACTTCTCAAGTCGGAACTCGGACTGAGTGTACAATCAGGATATTGTCAACAATGAGCCGTAAACGCTTTTATATTTGCACATCTTTGTCCTGAGTGGTCGGACAGTCAGCCGGGACTCACCTGCAGAGTTTACTTCATGCACACAGCAGGTGGCGGCTGACGCCTCTGTACACTCAACCTGTCCAAGAGCTGTCTGAGTCGGATTGCACCTTTCAAACCCAAATTATCTTCGTACTGTGTATCGTTTACCGTACTGTGTTACCTTCATGTGGAAGGATGAGGAAAAAGTGGAATAAAAACGTTGGAGAAAAGAGAAATCTGTGTCCCTGGCTTATCTTTTAATTAAGATTTTGTTGCTATTGGTTGATGGCACACAACTGATTTTGGTCACACACATCAGTGCAAGAAAAATATGTTTAAACATTCATGGTCATGCATCATGAGCCTTACTATACGTGCAACTCAAAGACGTGTTTAGGACACCATGCACATCTGAATCCAAGTCTGAAAATGTTTTTTCAGCTTTAGAGTTACTTATCTTGATCAACACTCACATCTTTCCTGAAACAGCTTGAAAGTAAAACAAAATATCATCCAGCAAAGTCAATATTTTGATATGACCACCATTATACAGTCTGAACCATCTGAGGTAAAAATTTCTGATTTAGACTGCTTTTTTTTTTTAAGGAAAAGTTAGCAAATGTAATGCCGTGAACATTGCTGTAGGACTGTTTAGCTGTTTCCAACAAAACTCCATTTGTTTGAGTTCATTCACCATTTCAATGAGTATACACAGAATAAGAACGTAGAATGAGAAGCAACGAGTGTTCCCGGCACGCACACTTTCGACAATTGCTCGGAAGAACCGGAGCTACGTTGTCTCATTTAACGTTTTTCTAGAGATATCACTTTGGAACGACCGACATGCATGAGACATCTGTTTTGTTTTTGAGATGTTCCCCTCAGAAACATCTGGAACATCTAAAAAAAAAGAGTCTCTGGCCTGCAGTATAGATGTGGCAAACAGCTACACTGTGAAGAACAACCATAGAGGCCAGTCTCCAACAGTTAGCTATTCATTTAACTTTTTAAAATCTAACTAAAGAGCTTTACAAGAAGCTGAGGGACACGGTGTGAGTCCACTCATAAGCAGATCGCCCGTTCATCAAAGGTCACGCAGAAAAGAATGAGGGACTCAATCCTCCTGTCTCAAAGTCACTCCTAGAGTCAATTCAGAATCCCATTTAAACCTAATTCATGTACTTTCTGGATGGTGGTAGAGGCTCAGAGTAGACAAAGAGAACCCCACAAACAGGGGAAGAACATGCAAACCACACGAAAAGGTCTCATACCAAAGGCATACCTCCTGAGTGTGCTATAACAGTTATAAAATGGCTATCTGTACTAATTCTATTCATTAAAAAAAGAAAAACTGTACGTGGCCTGGCCTAGGGGTTAGTTCGAGTTGCCTTGTAGCATTGCCAAGTACTTTTGCGCCTAGGTTTAACCGACAAGTAAGAACTAGATGTAGACGCTAGAATAAAACTGCCAGCAGCTGAATTTATGGGCATGATCTTGGCTTTTACCGTGATCAAAAGAAAATTGACGAATGGATGGAATAACTTATCCTTCCAGCTTTGGAAAGCTCAGCACAAAAGCAGGTCCAAGCCACATCGAAACGTGTGCGAATACCGGCTCGCTCGGCAAAACTTTCGCAGATGTTCACATTCAACTGTCACACTAGACTCATCTGCTTTGCATTTTTATGCAACAAACCCAAGGGACCGACGCTGCCTGCGCTGCAAAGCCAAACAGCTGCTCGCGTTTCGGTGTTGGGTCTTTCAAAACAGTCGGTCCCAGCCAATTATGTGAGAGGTTAAAGTCCCCGTTTGCTGAAAGAGAAATAACTCCTGAAGAATTTTCCCACTTTACATGAGAAGAAAACTTGCTTTTTTCTGAAAAGACTCACAAAATAGACACTAGGCGGCTTCGAGTCCAGTTATCACAAGCCCAGCTTTGTGCTCGGGTCTGGCAGCGAACTGAGGACCTCGGGTCTAATCCACAATTTAGGAAGCAAAAACTGAGACCCAACAAACTCAAGTCTCGATTCCCTTGAAAATTGAGCCAAGGCCCCAAATTTTTCTTCTTCTCGTATCGGTTCAGGGACAGAAAACAGGCCGGGGGTCCCCTCAGGTACGCACATCCGGCACGGCAGTGGCAGGCCGGTCACCCACACAAACCACTGACCGGCCCCAGGTCCAGGGCTTCAGTGTGTTGGCTCGAAAATGGGCCCTCCAAATCTAAATACTCCAGCCCCCTCTGACCTCAGGGCAATGGCCGCATCAACCCCCACCACCCCGATCCCAAGGTAAAAAAAGGAAAAAACAAAAACATAACAAGACAGTTTCTGTCTCTTATTGTCGTATCTAACAAGACCCAGATCGGAGTTATTCAGCATTTTATGGGACAGCTGACCGACGACGTGGGTCTGAATGATGGGAATTAATCCAGTGTGTAAACTATGGTCTTTGAGGGTATTTTTTTCTGTGGGGCTCTTGCTGCCGGTGGCTCTGGTAGCGTCACGCATCTGTTGTGATGCACGGACGGGAAAGCAGGACACCCCTTTCTATCGGGCAGCAGCAGACTGGCCTTAAAAGTGCTGGAATTGGGCCAGACTTCAGACGATTACAAGAGGACGCATGCTAGATGCAGAGATGGAACCCAACTAAGACAAAACGAGGAGGAACGTCAGATCAATTTTTCCGATTATCATGAAAATCATCATCCCTGTGTCATCCCTTTGCTTATAGTTCTCAAGTCTGCCTTTGAGAAGAAATAAGTGCCTGGGGAGTGGGAAAATTTGAAGGTAATTGCTGCCTTTAAACAGAAACATGAAATGAAATACCTCGGCCATGTGTTTGGGGTTTTTTTCCACGTGTTTACTGTTCCCTGGTATCTTTCTGTGCAAAGTTTGTGCTCCTGCGGCCTGGAACTTGGCCGCTTTTTTCTACAGTCTGGCCAGAAACCTTCACACAGTGTCCTTTGCGAACGCTGAACTGGTCATCCTACTGCCCGCTTGCCCTGGTCTCCAGGGAGCGATATTTAATAGTTTCTTTAAGATTGAAGATACAGAACAAACTGTACACGATGTGGCTGTGTAACCTTTGCCTTCTCTCAGTTCTGCTGGTTCTCGTCTTGCAGGGTTATTGTAAGTTTCAGTTCAGAGCAGTTTTACGTCAGATTTTAGAAGAAAAGCTACACTGCTCGATTGGAACACATTACTCTCTCATAGACATTATTTCATGACTTTAATCAAATCTAATCTTTATTTGTTGATGTCAAATTACGTTTTAAGAAATTAAAAAAGTCTTTAAGCAGCCCTCTATTTGCGCCTTGCCTTTGACAGCATGTGTTGTAAATTTTAAGTTACAAATGAATAATCGTCAGAGGTCATTAATTCTCACTAAAGTAAATTGGTGTCAATATTCTTTAAGATTATCTTCAATAAGAGAATATAAACCAAAACAAATTATTCTTTGGCAATTATTCTGCACTGAAATGACTTTCCTTTTCTCATAGCTCAGACAGCAGAATAGATGAAGATTTGGCTGGAATCTAAGAATTGAATTTTCCTTTTCAAATATAAGCATTTCTAATATGGACATATCCAGTCGGCCACTTATCCTGCATCGTACCGGGATGATACGCACTCTCTGTGTGGTTAGCGGAGGTATTTCCACAAATTTTAACTTCTATCTGCTGAAGTCCGACATCCACCATAGTGCTGGTTCCCAAGCAGACATCAAGAAGGGATTACAAGCAGTAAAGTCCTTAAGACACTGGCGCTGACTCATCGAGGCTGCCCCTAATCAGTATGCATACAGGGGCAAAGGTCAACCGGTGAGGCCTTTTGTATTTGGCTCCAGACTATACAACACCAGCTGGAACGAGCAAGGACAACCACAACGAGTGGCCACAGCTCTGCTTTTAACACCAACCGGCCCAAAACAAAAACAACCACAACGATCACTGAACTAAATAAAAAAAGAATCACCAATATTCACCACGCGTAATATGAGGCTGTATCCTGACACGCGCCGTGATTTTATGTAAATTATTTTCTAAAGACATCAAGGTATCTCATCACTACTGTAGAAAGGAACTTTGGCTTTCCACATTTATTCTTGCAGTAATATTTTGTGGAGGCCCAACAGCTCATTCCTTCTCTCCCTGCAAAGGAAATGGATTAAATAGCAATAATAAAAAATGACAAAAATTTTACTATCCTAAAAAGAAAAAGCCTTTGTAAACTTGGGACAGGGTGGGACAGATTAATACAGCCAAGTGTCAAGTGCTCTCTGAATCTAAAGCTATATTTTTTCCATAGAAATAGAACTAAATACGTGTAATTTTTTTTTACTACTGATTGCAGTTTGACTGGATGGTTAGTCTGTTTTCTCACTTCCTTTGTTTAACTCATCCTGTTTAGACCCATCGGGTTAACATGGGCTCTGCAGCAGACCCAGCGATGGCAGCTCTGTGTGTCTGAGCACGTGCATACGTTTAAATACGTTGCCAGAAGTCAATATTGTCAGGCCTGCGGGTGGGCCGTCTGGGTCCGAGCCCACGCCTCTCTGTTTGCCTCTCAGATGTACATAACCCAGGTCGTGCATCTCTGGTTTGGTCAGCGGGGCTAAACTTTGAACGCTAAATGTACGTTACAAAGGTCGGCATGCTGTGATTCCGTTTCTAGGCTGAATTCTTGGATTTAAATCTGGCTGTTGGCATTTTCTAACCAGCTGATTGCACTGTTGCTCAGTTCAGGATAGATTCAGTAGACATGAGTGGTTGTGTTTTCCAGGAATTCTTTGTGTCTTTAGCTGCCTCGTTTAAAAAAAGAATCCTTTGATTTACTGCTGATTTTAAAATCTGCAGCATTTTTTATTTGAATTGTAATTGACTCTTTAAGCGCCTTGGGGTGGGTTGTGGCTGTTTTCCACATAAGTATTCAGAAATAAAAACAGATAAGTAGTTGGGAAGCTGGCAAAGAAGCCTGGTCAAAGTTCTGAAACAGAAACAGAAAGCACCTGTTGGCTGGGGGTGTCTGGATGGGCCCAGTCCTGTCGGGCATCAGGCGGCGCCTCCGTGTCGGTTGGGAGACTGTCGCCGCCGTCTCCCAGTGGTGGTGGTGGGGGGGGGCTCTTGCTTCACTCTGACCTCTTTTCTGTTAGATGTGCAGTCGGCCCTGCGGCGGGCAGGGTCTTGGATAACCTCTCTGTCTACTTCTTGCTCAGAAGAATCGATTAAACTTCCTCAGTCCATCAGAGGGCCGCACAGAGACAAACAACCACACTCACATTCACTCCAAGAGGCAACGTGGGGCGTCCCACTCCACCCAGATGGGTACTGGTTTCCCCCTGGGACTCTAACCAGGAACACTACACACCACCTCGCCGCCCCATTTTTTTTCCATTCAATTCCCTCTCTTCGCCCAGGACATGTCCCCTTTTACTCATTTTCATACGTTTATCATTAATTATGGTCAGTGGTTTAAACTCTAACAGCTATGTTCCAATATTCCTGATATGGATGTTGTCATGCTTTTTTTATAAAAAAAAAAAAAAAGGTCTCAATAGACTTGGTTGTCTGGTTGTATATATCATGTTTGGATTTTTGTCCATTTTCTTTTTCTTTCTCCTTTCCCTCTTCAGGAGTGGTGTCAAAATGCGTCAAATATTTGAACATTTTTTTTAAAAAGGGGAGTTTTATATCTATGAAGCTGGACAGGGCAAGGTTAAAAAAAGATCCATCTGCATATCATCCTATTGGTACTTTTAGTGGGCTGTGGACTTTTGGATCTGGGTTCAGTTAGATACAGCGTTATTGCATAATTGTCAAACCCAGCTGAGCCGTTATCCCAAATGACTAGTTCTGTCCTTTTAAGAGTCTGAACCCAGTTCAAATTCCTCACACTTGTGCCTGACAGCAGCTGTTCACGATCACGAGGAGCATGCCGATCTCTGATGCCATCGTTACTCAGCCTGTGGGGTGCAGAGCTGAACATTTAAATGAGCTTTTGGCTAACCTGCTGATTTTAGACTCAAATTGAAAATTTGTGATGATCTATCAATCTAAATGTTTTTATACACTAAATTCTTTGTTACATTTAGTAAATATTTTGAATTTAGGTGCTTATATATAAAATTAAACTTAATTGCTCCTGTGCAAATAACCTGGAAAAAAATAAAAAAGGTCAGAAAGAAAAGATAATATTGAACAAAGATGAAGGACTAAGATGAACACTCAGCAGACGTTTGGCTGACTACCAGGGCAGAAAACTGCACCAGGACATGATTTAATACAGCAAATTTAATATGGTGCTGTAGTTTGATGCCCAAAAACCAATCTGTGACATCTGGAGTCGAGATCAGGCCTGATTTTAACCAGTCATCAGTAAGCACACACACACACACACACACACACACACACGACTGTAATGTACTCTATAACCAAATAGCAGATGTCCTCATTTTCCTAATCAAAATTGAATTGACCAAAATCAGTGTATGAAGCCTGCATCACCAAGAAAAAGGATGGAATCTTGAAAACAATTCATACAACAGTTGCTTTTTCTTTTTTTTTGATAAACTGTTTTATTACAGAATTAGTTTCAACAACCTTTTTGTTCAGAGGATTCTGAGTCCCTTTCACTGTGTCATATGGTTGTGGTTCACATGGAGTGTGTCTAAATGAGACAAAATAACTGTTTTCAGCAGATTGTAGACCATTTAAACAAGGGGAACATTTTATGCCCGTTTGTTTTGGACAGCCTTTAAACAAACAGCACCTCAGGGAGAAATGTGTTCGGTTCAATAGAAAACGAGGGATGGGCTTGAATGCAGATAAATGACTCCCAACATCATCACCCTGGTTCGATGCAAAACGAGCCAATAGCAAGTCAGAGATGGAGGGTTCTCGCATCCAGGTTGTTTCACGATCCATTACTTTTGAATAGTTTTTAAAAAAACACCAAAAGAACGAGAAAATCAGCCATAGTTAAGTGCTACAATGTTAAAAGCAAAAAAACAACATCTCCCAAACACACGCGTTCACTTTAAGACATTTCTGACATCTACTGTAGCTTTCTCTCATTTTCAGTTAAGAACTACAAAATAAATAAAAGAGGACATGTATATTTAGTTCAACGTTTCGCTTCATTATTTACATTGCAGTTTGGAGGCACGTGAGAGAGTCTGGCTCGGTGGTCTGCAATTGAACCACGTACGCTTATAAATTAGAATCACTAAAGAAAAACCCTTAAAACTCTGCGTTTATGTCCACCAGTCACTAATAAAGCAAAAAAAAAAAAGGAGAAAAGACTGAAATTGTTACAAATCTTTGCTGTGTTCAGTAGTTAGCTGGTGTTTCCCAAAGATATCTGCTTTTTTTTAACAAATCTGTTACCTGTTAACGCTCACAGTGGCAGTGAAAAGCAGGTGGGAACGGAACACTGCTCGCTCTTCCTTAAATGTAAAAAAAAAAAAAAAAACTCCTGCCGATCCTCCCTTTTTTTTGGCGGCGTCCTCTCACTGCACGGCGCACGCGCCGCTGGGCAGGAAGTCCTGCACGTACACGGCCACCGCCTTGGTGAGGTAGGTCATGCTCCCGAAGCGTCCGCTGGGGGCGCTGTCGTACAGCAGCCTGCACACCCCCGTGGCCGGGTCCCTCTCCAGGATGGGCTCCTCGGCTCCCAGGTCCTTCTGCAGCACGCGGGGAGAAGAAACCAGTGAGTGGCGTCACATTTTTTCTTTTTTTTTTTCTTTTCTTTAAACTGGACACTGGAGACCTGATCCTTGTAGAACATGTCGTTGGCCTGGTGGACGATCTTCTCCACGTGCACGATGGAGCCGATGCTGGGGATGTCCACGTCGGCCAGCATGGTGAGAACCAAGATGGCCTCCACCAGCAGCTGCCGGTACTCGGGCTGGGGCACCCGGTTTAAAACGGTTTCCACGTGGACGGAGAACTTGATCTCTCCCGGGGTCATCTGCAGGATGGGGAGGACAATAGATATGAGGACATTCTTTAAATCTTGGTGTGATGCATGATTCTGTCAAAAGGTGGGACAAAAAAATTTTTTTTTTTTTTTAAAAAAAGAAAAAAAAGAATGTTATTTCAAAATAAAAAAATGATTATTTCAAGCCGTCTCCATTAGAAAATCGCTGTATATGCAAGTTAAATTCAGCTAAAGTTCACATATTGTCCGTATCTTGAATGGTATTTTGTTTTTATTATTCTTATTATTTATTTTATGATTATTTCTTATTTTTTCATTTGAATTGTTCTGATGATTGTGACAAAAGAAGTAGAGAGATCTCTCATTGGCTGAAAGGCAGGGTACGATCCAGACAGGTCACCTGTCCTTCAAAGAGCCACTAATGCCCACACTCCCTCCAACGGTCAATTTTAGAGTTGAATTTTAGAGTGGAAACTGAACAAGCAGAGTTCCTGGAAATAATTAACCAATACTCAGGCAGAAGATGCAAATTCCAAATGGAAAAAAACCCAGAAAACCTCCTGCTACCCATCACACCGCCACACAGTCCCAGCACTGAAATAATAAGAGTTGTGGTATTGGCCCCTTCTGATGCAATAATGTACAGTTAGTCGTTGTTTTTGGACAAAAAGATGCAGCTTTTGACAGCACCTGGAGAGCTTTGGCTCCTCTGAGTCTGAGCATTTATCTCTAAAGGAAAAATATGAAGCAATCGACCTCCAAATGCAGTATTTTGGCTGCGTTTGGTCCGGTCTTGCTCAACTAAAGACTTTTCTTTTCTGATGTTATTTAAATTTACTCAGAGATACAAGTCATGTTCATAGGAAACAAAGGTTGCTGGTATGGTTGTTTCTTTACTTTTACCACTGGAGCGGTAATTGTGTGATCTGGTTATTCTAGGAGGCCATGTCTTGCCATGTTCCATAAAAATTCAGCACCTACTCAGCCAGAGATGAGTCAAGGCGGCTGAAGAAAGTGGCCCTTTATCTATTCATCCCTCTATCCATCCATCCATCCATCCATCCATCCATCCATCCATAGATAATAAATAATTTCCCTCTGGGATTATTAAAGTATTTCTGATACTGAATCTGATTCTGATAGATACTCCATACTTCCAATTCTGTCCTTTTTTTTACTTTCACTACAACTCTGCTGTCACATGCAAAGGTAAATAAAGATTTTTTTTTAAATCCCCAGAAAACTTCTATTCTCCACCTAACCAGCATGAGTCCCGGGAATTTCTCACCTCTCTCGTGGTGGAAGAAGGGAGCACAAATCCCTCAATGGACAGGCCGTGGCACTGCAACACAATGCATTCAGAGACGTTATTCACCTAAAATTGAAACCGCTTCCATCAAAGACATCAGGTTTTTTTTCACTGACCTTTTGGAGGATCTTCCAGACTTTCTGGTAGAAGCCGACGGGCACCCGGTTCAGCGCCCCGTCCAGCCTTCTCCGGCGCAGCCACTGGCCGTGCCTCGTGTCCTTGGCGCCCGGAAGGCCCTCTGGAATTCCGATGGACTCCACGGATGGCAGCCGGTACCTCTGCACGGCGTGGATGAATGGGAAAAAAAAAAAAGTGAAAATTCACCGGGGAGGCTTTTTGCTCTGCAGGAACGGCGCCCTCTGGTGGTTCCTGGAGCACAATGCAACCCCACAAACGAGGAAAACCCGACATTTTTCTGCTCATGCTCCCTCATGTCCGCTCACCTCCCTCCAAAGTGTTAATTTCTAAGTTATCAAACACATTAATCAGTTAATATGTCTCCGGGACACTCAAATTAATGACACGCGTTAGAAAGAGGTTTTAGGAGGTGTGAGCCCTCTTCCTCCCCCCACACGTGAAAACTCTAAATAAGAAGAGAAAGAAAAATCCAGGAGCCGCCCCCATTAGAGGATGAGGAGAAAAGAGTTAGACGAAAGCAAAACTTTACCCCAGATTCGGCGCTTTCTACGTCCACTGACTGAGCTGACGTGCCCTGGGAAGCAAAAAAAAAAAAGAAAAAGAAAAAAAAGAAGTAATCAAAGAGCGTGTCAAGCAAAAGTGACATGCATGATGGAGCTGGAAGGACTGATAATCTTGTAGCGACCCAAATCCAAAGTACCTGCAGGAATTAAAACACCAGTTATTCTGCAAACAATAAAAAAACAAAGGCAGCAGCTCCAGATCAGCTCTGAAGTCAAAAAGGGGGCCAAACAAAGACGTGGCACACCAACACCCGACCCCCCCACCCCGACCAATCTAAGCATCACTGCTTTCGGCCAGCCGAACTTGCTCCTCTCATTATCATCACCTGGACGGCCGACCGGTCACAGACAGGCTCGTGTTCTGGATCGAAGCAGAACAAGCAGCATTATCAAACCAAGACTCTCAAACTGAGAGGCGCCGATTTTATTTCTTTTTAAAAAGAGAGAGGAAAGGGGAAAAAAAAAATATTCTGTTCCAATTCAGGTCAGATTCACATTTTGGTCAACTCTATTCTTCCTTTGGACTTTTCTAATATCATTATAATATAATACAGTATATTATGATGATACTATTATGGCATTGAAATGGCAATAAGACTCAACATCAGTATATTTTCTCCTTTAGAGCAAAGCTACAGGACTTTTTTTGTTTATTCTTCCTGCTTATTTTGAACTTCTATTTAGTTAGCTGAAATTATTCTATTCTTTACTTTTTCATCCTGTTTTTGGGCTTGCATCAGTAACTAATTTTGTTGTAATTTTGTTCTGTTGTTGTTGTCTCTTATGTTTTAAACAGGTGTTGGAATGACAATAACAGCTCCCTAAAAGCCTTAATGTTTCTCCATCTCTATCTCTATCTCTAAATCCAAGAGGAAAGAGGTTTGGCGATTTCATTTTTCATGTGCTAGACTGTTCTTCAACTTTTTAAAGCTATTTCTTACTTTCCCCCATCACTGCATAAAGTAAGAAACAAAAGTCTAGGTTGTCTTTTTTCCATTTCTCACATTTCAAGCCAAGATTAACATCTTATCTCCTACTTCCGGTTTTCTGTCCTCTTCTACTGAACTCCAGCGGAAAAACCGGACCACCGTTTGATTAATCTTGATCTGATCGATCCTTATACAACTAACTGTCAAGGACTCTGATTGAGCTGACTGGAGGGGACTTTTCTCCTCTGTCAGGTCAACTGTCCACAGGTTTCCAACTGTTTTAAGGAGTTTTAGCGTTTGATCTATTGTTGTTTTTTATCCGTTTAATCACTGACAGTCAGGTAATCGATTTATCCTTCATGTGATCGTCACCTTGAAAGGATCCGTTAAGGACAACCAGTGCTCCGTCTGCAACACAAAAGCCAGGTTACAAAAAAAACAAAACATATAGACGCCACCTTTTTCGAACAGATAAGACGCTTCAAATCAGCTGTAGCAATTAAGCCGATTCTTCTTGGTTCTAATTTGGTCCAGAATTTGACATCGTCCCGTCTCTGAGCGATTCTCAACATTTAGACCCCGGTGCGGTTCGTGCTTTTTCATTTTTCTCCACTCGGCACCCGTCCGGTGAATTAGCACCCACTTTAAAACTGTACGTCACCTTACTGGGGTCCGTCAGAGACAACCTGTGTTCCAGCTGCAAACACACAGACGTCGGTTCAGAGCAACGTTGGAAAACGAGGACCGCCTCCGTCGGCCCGCTCGGTGCGTGTTTTTTTTGGTTTGTTTGTTTTTGTTAGCGCTGAATTTTCACCGCGTTCAACCACGTTGAGCATTCGTGTGCTTACCATCTTCATGTCGCTCTTCAGTTTACTGATGCCGGCTCTCTCGCTCTTGGTGGCGCCCACGTTACCCAGGTGATGGATGGAGATGGCTGGACTGACACCGGCATCCACCTCTCTTACTGTGGAGTACAGATGGAGGTCAAAGTGGCGCCGCGCACTCTTTCTATTCAGTTCCTGAGCAGCCAGAAGTCGTGGGTAACATTTCTCCACGCTATCTGGGTATTTCTTTACGGTTTATTATGAAAAAAGTTATGAAAACCGAATATTGAACCACACCTTGTAGATATCTTGAACGACTTAACTGACAGAGCAAACAACGAGAAGATTCCTGTGCAGCACATAAGCTATGGCGCCCAACAACGGCTGGCAACAAAGGGGTGACTAAGCCTCCTGAGCATGAAACAGCCTAGACCCTCGACAGTCAAAATCATTTGGACTGTCAGCTTGGAACTAATCACTATACAAAATGGATAAACCATGTTAGAGCTATAGAATGGTTTGCTGAGTCCTTAACTATACAAATGGTGAAATAGGACAAGTTAAGGACCAAAAGAAGAAGTATCAGCCCTAAAACGCAGTTGAACTGCATTCGAAAGGGATGTCTGCATAAGACAGAGAACCAGGCCTGACAAAACTCGTCTTTGTGGGTGGTTGTCAAGAAGCCATTCTTTGGGATGATCAACGAGGAGAAAAGGCTGAACAAAGGAAGTGGGCTGAAAATCACTGTCTGAGGTTCAGAATCTTCTCAAGAGACTGGGAGCTGAGCATTATCTAAGCAGCACGGAATCATATGGACAGAGAACAGAACAAAAGAAACCCAACATCCAAAAAAGAGCATTGTGATGTCCTCCAAGAAGCCTGGAGAGCTATTTCTGAAGAATTCTTTAAGAAGACACAGGAAGCTGGTCTTTGAAGGGTTCGAATCTGTGGAAGAATGAAGGCTCTAAAGACTAAATGTTGACTTTAAAGCTTTGTTGCAGAAATCACTGAAATTATGTTAAAAAAAACAAACTGATGAACAGTGGTGTGAGGTGTGTAGGGATCATGTCAGACATTCTAAAACACTGGTGGACCGACCGCTGCGCTGGACTCCAAACTCCTTCCCGCTGAGGATGTGGTGCAGCAGGTTCTTCAGCTCGGACGGGCTGAGGCTCATCAGGCTCTCCGTGGCCTCCTCTCCTGCGCACAGCACACAGACACAGGACGGGCAGCGTGTTGGGGGGAGACGTGACTCGCCGCTTTTTGGTTGAAACTAAACGGACGGCGCCGTCCTACCCGAACAGTTGAGCGACTGGGCCAGCTCGGTGGCCATG
Source organism: Menidia beryllina (assembly GCA_013363375.1). Taxonomy (NCBI): domain Eukaryota; kingdom Metazoa; phylum Chordata; class Actinopteri; order Atheriniformes; family Atherinopsidae; genus Menidia; species Menidia beryllina. The sequence goes on along the minus strand of JABUIW010000018.1, from coordinate 2,104,317 downwards.
ACCTGGATGATGAGGCCGATCCTCAGCCGGAACATCTCGCTGAATAGGTTGGGCTGAGTCCTGATGCTCATGGCCAGGTACACCATGATCTCCTGGCGGGGTTGGGTCAAAACCAGTCCATTAAGTGCATTTAAACAACAAAAAAACAAAGACTGAATAAGGAAAATAAACTATTTAAAAAATCTCACCTGAGTGAGAATGGCCAACGTAATGTTGTTGTCGCTGGCCTCGTCGATGAGGGCAGCCAGCTGATCCGGGGGGATGGGAGCGGTGATGGTTTTCTCTCTGGGCTCGGGGGGGAGGCCCACAGTCAGGTGCTTCTGGTGCGCCAGCAAATCAGAGCAGGCCTGGTCGGAGATTGTGAGCAATCAGGAAAGAGCGGAAGGTTAAGAACAAACCAAAAAAAAACTAGCAAAAAGTGTGTGTGTTTGGAGTGGGTGGGGGGATACAGACACACAAGCTACCCTAAAACCTACCTGAGTTTCACTTCGATTTCAAACCACATCTAGAAAAATGACCAAATTTCAATAAAAAAACGTTTTAAAACTTTTTCAAAGTCCTCTTTTTTTCCTGGAGGAAACTTTCTACAGTTTAGAAAGTGAATGCATCTACAAAGAGGGCATGAAATGGTTTTTGTTGTGTTTTGACACGAGTTTCATACCGAGTCGAGCTCCTCCACCTTCTTCTTCAGCATGCCAGAGATCATCCTGATGAGGCCCCAGTGTTTCAGGTCGCCCGCCTTCTCGTACAGCTCGCTGAGCAGAGACCTCACTGTTGAGCCTTTACCGTGCAGCTGGGTGTCCCAGTCCATTCCCCTGAGAAATGGGAGAAAAAACAACACCGAGGCTTGGTTTCCTAACAGCTCCACAAATTCTGTGAAAGAGGCCAGTGAAAACAGAACGTAATGAGCTGAACATCTCACACCGATATTCTGGCCACGACTGAACAAAGATGATTTCATCAGCACATCAAAACCTATTTGGGATGGGGTTTCCACCAACTCTTTGGACCAAAGCACATTTAACTGTTTAAGTAGGTTTGGGTTTCATCAAAACTTTCCTCCCATTTTGAATATTTTAGTGAGACAATCCTAAGCCAGGGCTGCTGAGCAGGCAAAATCCTAAAAACAATCCTCTCCAAAAGGAGAGGCAGCGTCATTAAGGCTGTCATTAAGGCTTTAAGACATTCGTCTCACTTGTCTTTGAAGAGGATGTACAGTATGTCGGCCTGGTCCTGGAGATTTTTTGTGTCTTTTAGCAGCTGCAGCAGAGCGGGGTAGTCGATGGCTCCGCTGGCGTCTCTGGGGATGCCACCATCTACTGTGATCTGCACCTCGGGGTTCTGGATGGGGCGGAAATGGGTAAAAGAAGGAGGGGGGATCGGAAAGCCCAACAGAAGGAGAGCTCAGCCACAGTGCAGCACATTTCTGGGTGTTTGTCCACTATTAACAACTCATCACAGCTCATTTAGTCTTTTTCTAAATGCCTACACTGAGTTGTGTTGTGCTGAGTAGGTACGAATGGGAACCCCCTCCCCCCCTTAACACACTGGGTGGGAAGGAGGAAATTACCTGAGACTCTTCTTGAGCAGAGGTTTCTGGGAGATTCAAATTAAGCGACGGCTGACGAGAGCGGAACAGCTTGTTGGGCAGGTACATGTTGACGTCTGCAGGGAATAACATAAACCCAAAGAGCTAAAGATAAAACAAGATCAACCCTTGTTGTGGTAAAAAAAAAAAAAGAGGGCTAATTTGACAAAGCTGTGGGCGTCACTCACTCTGGACGTTGAGCCCTTGAGCCTTGTTCATCAGGGAAACCATCTCCTTTGTTTTGGTGGCGGCGGCCTTGAACCTTCCCAGAGCTCCCATCTGCCGCTTGGGTTTCTTAGGGGCCGACTGGGCCAACAGGTGGTCCAGGTACTGGGCAAGATCGTCCGCCTCTGGGGTAGGTGTGGGGAGGAAAGAGCAGAGAGAATTGGAAGAGGGCCGAATTTAGAGAGAATATTTCAAAAAGGATTTATCTACTAAAAAGACGAGCTTACCTTTCTTTGTGGGCAATAAGAGCTAAAACTACAGCAAAACTTTAGCTTTGAAACTAATGACCTTAGTCCATGAAAAAAATAATTGTTTTTCTAAAGAAATTAAGAAAAACTGTGTTTTAATTTTTTTATTAAGTTGCAAGCAGTTTATTTGAGGTTTAGTTCACCCAACAGAATTACATATGTACTAAAGTCTAATATAGCGATATTCCATCTATTCTTGTGGCTTTATCCTCTGACATCATAATGTATACAGCGGTCCCCTGAAAATGTTGTTTAAAAGTTTAATGCTGTACACAGGTGGACTTTTTTTTTGTTTGTAGGAACAGCTATTAAAAGTGATGCATTCAGGGACACACAGCAAGTGTCAGACAAGCAGCTGTAAACGTTAACTACTCATGCAAGAGAAACCTTAAGTCTCTTCATGCTTTTCTCATTCCTCTGCAAAAACAAGACATTTCTCAGCTTCGTTCCAACGTGCCATGCGACTGTTTTGGCATGCACGGTTGGATTCTGTCGTACAGACGAGAACTCGATGGACCTGGTAGTCAACGCTACATGGAGTTGCAACACTCGACAGCAAGAAAGTCAGCGAGGAAGTGACGAAATAACACAGGTAGTAGTGATTAATGGTTTGCTTCGTTTTAGTCCTGCTGAGGTTACAGGGTATTTCTGTTAAATTTGTGCCTTTTTGGGACGGGGTTAGCTTATATGCATGATGATAGATAAGGAGTTAGAAAAAAATTATGTCAGAAAATATAAAAAATTAGAGAAAACAACCTATATAAACATCATGGCATCTCTATTTAGTGCGTCAATTTGGGGTCTTGGCTGGTTAAATGTAGTATGAACAGCATGTAAAGGCAAAAGTAGAAAAATTTTCTTATGTTTGCCACTAATCAAAACAAAAGTTGGTATTTATGGATATAAACAAAGATGGTTCTACTAGGAATGGTCAAAACAACAGTGAAAAACAAAGAGATGCCCCCTGGTGGTGTAAACACGTTCCATATTCGAATCCCCATTTTTCCCAACAGCTGGTGTAAACATCCCCCTTCATCATCAGTCCATCGCTTTGCTTTCTTTTTTTCTTACCATCGTCACAACGTAACTCATGCACGTATCCATCGGTGTCACGCTCATCATCATCATCATACTCCTCGGCGTGGCGGCCCATGCTGCCAGAACCCTTACCGTCCAGGAAGCTGAGGTGAGCGCAGCAGCAGGTGGTCAGGAACTCCGAAAGCTTCCCTGTCTGGATCCTACAGGGGGAAAATTAACCCTGGTAAGCATGAGGCGTCCCCATTTTAACTTTAGAAAGTAAAAACTTTGGCTAATCCCCCAGACTCCAAATACCTTTTATCTAGAAAACAACTCATTAAAGGGATTAAAGATACTAAAAGACTGGTGTTTAAGCAGTGCTGAAGCAGGGAAAAATATTCATTTGTTAACATTCTATTGCTGTTTCTTTGGAAGTGGACATTTTTTTCCTTGAGGGTAGGAAATTAAACACCCGTTTGCTCACCTCGCTCCTCCATAATACCCGTCCTGTAACTTCTTCAGAGTGGCCAAGACTGCGGGGTCCAGATCAGTGTGATCTTCAGCTGTTATGGGGCCAAACAGAATGGTTTCGTATCACGTGAGGGATCTCTCTGACCCTTCACAGGTCATGCAGAAGGTGAGAGGTGCGTGCTCACTCAGCATGCTCTGCGAGATGGGGAAAGTGACGGTTGGTCGTCCGGTCATCCTCCATCGGGACGAGAGGTACGCGATTTCCGTCCTCAGCATCTCCACGATCATTTTGTTGTCCAGCGCCATGTAGAACTGCTGGTGGTCGATGAACTGGGAGGTTTTAAGAGTTGAAACGAAGGGGGAGCCAAGACTATTAAGGTCATTCTGTTTTTTGTGGAGACAAAAAATTAAACAAACAAAATAAGAAAAATAGATAAAAACCAACCTGGGGTGTGAAGGAGAAGATTGTGTTCCTGATGATGTAAAACTTGGAGGTTCCCAGCACGCCTATCCTTCTGTAGGGGCGTCCCGTCAGACCCAGCCTCGGGTTACGGCCTGAAAAGATAGGAGGTAGAAGGACTCAAGACCCGCACATTGCTTATCTCTGTCGTTCTCAGTCAGTTCCATGCTGCCATTGGACCTGAGACCTGGAGATTCTTGACTGGATCACTAAGTTTTAACAGCCCTCCCAGGCTAACGAGACGGAAAAGATGGATAGTGAAACCCTTCTAATGCTTTCCTTTTAGATTAAGGTGTAAAAAATGTCGATAAGAAAATAAAAAAATCTCAAATTGTACCAAGTCTGGCATAGATGTGGCTGAGGACTCTGGAAGGCTGCACGTGTATGGGATGGATGTCGGCCACCGTCTCCACCTCTAAGCCGTTCTTCAGCAGGAGCTCCTTAATCTCCTCTGTCTCAGCCAGAATGGACACTGAACAAAGAGGAGAAATGTTTTAACCCCAAAAGCAGCCCCACTCACCCCCTCTAATTTTTTTAGAAGAATATTAAACCTTTGAACTCACCTTGTACAACCACGTCAGGCTTGGGGATAGTGGAGAAACGTCGATTGAGGGGGTCAATTTCTCCAGGGGCGAGAAAGCCCTAAAAATGAAGAAACACAAATAAGCATCTTAATTCTGCAAATGAAAAAACAATTAGTCAAAAGGCCATTTAGAAACATCTACACGTGTTCAGGGCTTTGGTTGAACACAAGCGGCATTAAGATTAGTCATTTTACACCAACAACAGAGCTTAACAGATCATCTTTTTTCTTTGAAGAATTCTTTCATAAACCTGTTTTTTATTTTACAAATCACTATCTATTTGATATTTGAAGTGAAATTACTTCTTTTTCCTTTTTAGCTTTCTTTTACCGGTTGTCTGCATGTGCTCGTTCTGGGGATTCTCTCTAAACATGATCTACAACTGTCCATCTCTGCAGTGGCCATATCTTGAGAACTTTTGTGTCCTGCTTCTTTCGTCGCTGCTTGATTAACGTGATGAGAAAAGGGCTCCAGATGTTGGTCATGTTTACCTCAGCTAAGAGTTTTCCCAGGATGTACAGAGACTGGCCCCATTTCAGGGGACATTTACCCATCGGGACCCTTTCCACTGAGTGAGGGTTGACGTACTCCTCCTCCACCTGTTTGTGAGAACAAACACAAGATTTCTTTTTAATTGAACAAAAATTAGGGCAAAAAATGTGAACACAATCATTTTGATTATTAACAGAAAAAAAACTATGGGCTCAATAAATACAGCCTAATAATTTTTCAGGCAGAATTAATTTCTGACAGACTGGTAGCAAAGGTGCACACACTCTAGCCCCGCAGGCACGTTAAGTTAGTTCTTCCCAAAGTTTGTATGTCAACAGCCTCAAAAGATTTTTTCCAAAATGCCAGGGGCAAAATAAATTGGATGTGGGGGTTTCACGGTGTTTGCGTTATGTCAGCTCATGTCAGTGGGTGGCACGCTTACACCAAGGCGGCTAAAGAAAAGGTGAATGAAACCGCTGCGCGATCAAGAGGAAAAGGCCCTACCTTATCAGGAGGGACACTGTAGAGCTCTGGCACCAGCCGAACCCCGTCCTTCTGTTTGATCAGGATCCCCTCCAGTGCCTCCTGATATTCTTGCACCTGGATTGTTGCAAACAGCTACTTAAAATCCACCAAGTGTAGCAAATAGAACAACAGCAGAAACGCACATGAAGGTGTCGCTTACCTGCTCTTGACTGTTGCTAAAAATGCCGTCCAGGATGAGGTAGGTCCAGAACAATGGCCACTCGCACTCTATGTTCTCAAACAGCTTGAGCTCTGCAGACTCGTAATACAGTCTGTTTGGATCCTGTGCAGAGGCAGAAACACCAATCAGCTCAGAGCACACACATAATCTGTATTATTTTAGCAGAAAAATAGAAAGTGAAAAAGCTGCTCCTGCTCATTATGTCAAATTACAGAAGAATACAAGTTACAATTTCAAATATAATGGGAATCTTGAAGTGAGATCGCCAGTGACAGAAGGGCTGGTGACATCACTGGATATCATTGAGGGGAATACAATAAAGCGCACTGAACAGGGCCAAGATTTCTTTCTGTTTGATGGTTTAATATGGATTGATATCGACTAGGGTTATCAGCTTTGAAGGCTAATTTTGGTGCTTGCCTACTTGTGAGAAAAACTATAACTAATGGCAATCTATCTGTACCCAGATGCTTGACATCCCTGTGGGCTGTGGGCTCGACACACAAATTCAGATTCCATCAGAAAGAAATATACAAAAAAATGAATTAAATAAATAAAAGTCAGTACAACACCTTCCCTTGAGCTTGCACAGGAGTGTGGAATTCCTTATTATATCATAACTGGTGTAAAACAACACATAATAATGCTTTCATTCAACTTGCCATTTTGAAAAGTACTTAACCATCATAAATCCTTTAACACGTCACTGTAAAACCATGAGGATTATTGCTTTTTCACCGACTGTTCAGGAGTTACAGAACTAAGATGCAATGGGAATCTTTTCTGTGATTGGATGGCCACATAAAAATTTTGAGGGTAACATAAAGACTGGTTTTCGGGTGCCTTTTTGTGGTCGAGTGATGGACTGCCAGCCTGTCCCCTACCCAGCCTCCCGGCCAGTTACAGCTGGGACAGGTTTGTGTGAGGGAAAGTTAGACAAGCAGAGAGAAGGGCTCCCCTTTATGGGCCATTTACCTCTTTAGGTGTTTTATGTCCGTCTCTGAGAAACCTGCAGCAGCCGTATCGTCCCTGAACAAGAGACAAGAGAGGTCAGCAAATGCAATATTATCCTCAACACGTTCAGCCACAAAGTGTGTGTTAGTGGCAGTGTCTGTGGAAAGGTACCACAAGCAGGTGAACAAGCAGCTCTTTGTTTGAGGGAAATTTGGACGAAACCAACATAATGAATTCCTGGCTGTTTTGTGATGCATTTAATGAGCTTGTGAAAACTCTACATAAAGACGGAAATTTTAGTACTTGATATAATTTCAAATTATAAATAAAAAAAGGCTGACATTTGTAAAATATGCTGTTCTTAAAAGCTGAAGTTTTTTTTTTTTAACTGTAATGCCTAAAAATAATACTTCAGCTAAATTTTTAATGTTTTTTTCCTTATTTTTACAACCACACATTTGTAGAGAAGGAAAATTATTAGTGTAAGCAAGAAATATGTCATTATTTGGAATTATATACGTGTATACTGCCCCACTACTGATGACTGTAAGCCCAAGTGACGTCTCGCTCCTTACTTGCAGTTTAGAAATGATCTCCTCCTTGGTCATGTTGACGATGCTCATGTCCTCGACGGCGAAGGCCGGGTACGTAAGGATGGCCAGGACTCCGGCGTCCACCTCTTTGGAGATGGAGGCCCTGGGTAACATGGACGTCAGGATGGACTAAAAAGGGAGGGACATGGAGCAAAGTGAGCATGACCGAGTGAAAAAAAACAACAACCTTTTTAGGATCATATGAGTGTGTGTGATTCTTTCGGAGTGTGTTTGTGCAGACCTGACAGTGCTGTATGTCGTCAGCCAGCGCGTGGACCACCGATCCAGGGCCTCCTTTGGCTCCGAACAGGTTGAGTTCATCCAGTGCCTCCAGAGCTGCCTGGAGGATGGAACCAAGGACAACAGTTTGTGTCCCGTGGTCTGCTGAAACGTGCTCTTATATGTCAAATAAACAGGGAGAGCATGTGATGATTGCCAAACGTGCAGATTAGGATTTTTAAATGATGTCGAGAGCGACTTAAAGCTGCTGCATTCGAGGCCTCTGTTAAGTATACAAATGATTCAATCAATAACAGCGGAGAGACGGTGCCCAACATCTTAAATCTAATCCTAAGTGTGCACGCTTACTGAAGCGAGTACTGTGAGTACTGGGTTATTTTTGAGCGAGAGGCCATTCCGGGAACACCAAAGAGAACCGGATACCTCCTGTCCACTGCTAGCCAAGGACGGCCGCAGGGTCAGAAGTAGAGTTAGAGCCCAGCTCCTCCATGCTTAAGCTTAAGAAGAAAAAAAAAAAAGAAAATAATAAACCTTTAAAAAAAAAACTATTTTTCAATAAAGCTTTTTTTAAATCTAGCAACCAACGGTTTTAAATAAATTCTTCTGATCCTCTTTTTTGTTGTTGTTGTTGTTGTCCCCCTTTAACACTAAAATCAAGACGTGCCGCTGATGAACTTCCAGCCCCAAAACAACCGTCCCATCTGATCCTGGGTCAGCTCGGAGAGTGCGGGTCGTCTAAATGTCAGCGTAAAGGCCGCTGCAGGGACCGGGCACCGTCCACCGTGCCAGAGGTATTTACTGCAGCAGCTGTTTAGCCTCTCGGCCCAGAAGCCTGGCTCTCCCTTGGCCTGCTTCCTGCCGTCCCTCCAGAGCCTGTTACCACGCCGTTTTTGCCCCGCTCTGTTCAGCCTGCCTGCTAACTAACCTTGGCTGTGCCTATCGAGCTGGCATTGATCTCAGTGATGCCTTGGTTGGTTTTGTCCCCTCGCTCCCACATCCCGTAATCCTGCGGGCAACCAGAAAGGAAAAACACAGAGTGAAGCTAGCAAAAAAACAAAAAAAACGTCTGGAAAACATGGAGGAAGGGGGGAAGAATAGGCACTTACAGCCACTTTATAAGCTGCCTCGATGTAGAACATGAGATTCTGAACCACGTCCACCTCGTCTTGGGTGTAGATGATGTGAAGACCTGACAAAAACACAACACACTGACATTTGACAGCAATTGATAACCAGCAGCTTCTTTTCATTTGCTCTTTTTTTTTACAGAAAAGATGCTCTAACTGCTCCCTAAAACGTCATGTAAAACATCTCCTACCGGATGCGGTCATCTGAGCCAGGAACAGCAGGAAGAGCGAGGTGGCGTCCACCTGCAAGTGCCCCCACTCGTTGTCACCGACGACGGTGGCGCAGGTCCTCGGGTTGTACTTGGCGTGGAGTGAGTCTGAGGTACTTCGGCTGTATTTAAACTTCTCCACCTTGTCGAGCTGTGGAGGCAGGGGAGGGTAGGGTCAAGGGTCGAGGCAGGGTCAAGTCCCGGATGGGTACGTCTCTACATCTCAGGTGCTGAACTAAACCAATATCATTTCACTTTGAACACCGAAGTATCGTTGAATTAAACTGAATGAGAGAAAAGCTTAAAAAAGAAACAAATTGACTTCTGATTTTTAAAGTCTGTTGGGAAAAAAAAGAAAAGAAAATGCACCATAGTTGTTCTAGTTTAGCTATTCAGTAGCTGCATGCCTCCGTCCACATTCCAAATGATGGCGAGCGAGAAGAAACCAGCATAGAGCTTAGTATAAAAGGACAAACTCCACACAAATTTACGCAAATGTCTCAACCCCTCAAGTTCAGAAGGTACTACTAACCGGGTGGGGGTGAAAAAACCTCTCAAGGATATCTCAGTACATCCCATCTGCTCAAAATCTATGGACTTCCCCTTTATCTTTGATGTGGGGGTGCTTAGAATCAAAAGGTGCTTTGCTTTGTTTGGATTGGTCATCTCTAGACTATTTCACTAAACCATCAGAAGCTGACAAAATATATTAATTCGGAGATTTCATACCTGCCTCATTATGCACTGGAGGACGCCTCTCATTAGCTTAACCACACTCTGCAAAGATGGACACGGTCACATGAAATGTAGCAGGACAACGTCCAGCTTCGTCTTAGAGGAAACGGACATGCAAACGTGCGCCCCACCTGCTCCAGCTCGTAGGCCTTGGCCTTGTCCTCGTCCCGGTCGGCGTTCTTCCTGTAGGCCAGGCTGAGGGCCCAGACGGACACGATGCTGTAGACGTTGTCTCTGACCCAGGCGTCCGGCATCTCCGCGCTGCCCGGCAGAAGGCCCGTCACTGGGTCCTGGCAAACACAGAGAGATCAGACAGTGGCGGGACGGATGCCTACGCCAGAATAAAAACAATTTTTAAAAAATACAGATTTATTCAACCTTTAAAACCAATGCAAAGCACCGCAAGAGGGTCAATGGGTCTTTAAATCAGCCAGCCCGTCCATCTTATTTCATGGTTACCAATGGCAACCGCGGAGAAAGAGCAAAGAGATGCAGTTTCCCAGAGGCAGAAAATCAATACATTGGCAAATGAGGTGGAGAGTGGACAAACGTCTTATCTGGCGACCACAGAAGAAAAGCACAGGGGCAATGTGTTGTCACACATAATTGTGCATATCACATTTTGAAAACCATGCTTTGCTGGAAACTGCCCTTTAATAATTGCCTGCTCTCCAACAGAGTAGAGAAATCCGATGCATTCACTGGTCATATCAACACAGCCATCCAAGATGTTGGCCTAGCGCTGGCTTCCATACCCCAGATTTATGGATAATTTCAAAGAACTGTGTTGTTCCTGAAAGGGGCTTCGGGCAGAAGTTTCTTTAACAGTTGATTATAGGCTACTTGTCAGCTAATTCATGCTGGTAGGAGCCAGTAGCCAGTCATTATCGTGTGCCAGGAAAACTTGTTCTGAAGTTCGCTCCTAAATCTTCCATTTGCAGGTCTTCCAGCAGAGCCAAAGTATCCATCGCACAGTATTACGCACGAGTGTCTCCACGGTGTGTAAATGTGTACAGCCTCAGACTTTGTCGGAGTTCATTTGTTTCTTTGTGGTCCACACAGGAATGATACCCTTTTTTTTTTTTAAATATTCATGTGAAAGAGCCTTATGTATAGTGACGGCTCACCAGCGTTAGCATAATAACCCTGCTGGTTTAAATGCTTGCTATAAAGTGGTTGATTAAAGGTTGATATAGAGTGAAATGAAGTGTCTGAGGGGAACCATGATGGCACGTGGCTTCAGTTCTCAACATCAACCGTTACTCTGCAGTTTCTTCACTCATTTTCCCGTCAAGGTAACAACAAAACAAAACATGTTTTTAGTTTAAGATGGGGATCAAGCGGATAAATTAAATGTGAGAGATTCGGAAGCTTTAGCAAAAAAAACATTTACAGAAGTTATCCATGGAAGTGTATCAAAATGTAAAGCTGAAACCCAACAGAAACTTCTTTTTTCCTCTTTCTGGTTGATGAAGCAGTGCCACAACCGAGTAACTGATCCTTCTCTGTAAAGGCTGAATTCATTGAGCGTGAGAAAACTATACAAGCTCCGTCCCTACAGGACAAAGAAAGAATTACCGGTGGCGACTGTAACACGACCAGTTTTTACAAACACCTCCACAGAAACAGCAATCAGTTCACCAGAAATATCTTCAATCTCCTATAAAACGAACTACCATAATACACAATCTAATTCAATCCATTGCACATCTTCAATATTCTGTATCCTAAATGAAAAGAAAAGCCACATCACTTCTTGCTTAAGCTTCTGCCTGAAGAGAAGCCGGGTGTTCGGCTTTTCTTGTGGTTGGCTGTTTTTGATTACAGCTCACTGAGAGACACTGTAGCAACCGTAGCTGTTTCGACATCGAGTCAACCATCACCACTAACCCTGAAAAACGTCAGACGAGGCGGTTTGTGAGTTTTTGAGCATTTGAACTGAAAGGAAAGTTAAGATCTAGTCCAACAAGGGTGGCTGTGTTCTGCTGTTTTTCAATGTTAAGAAGTGCCTTAGAGGGAACCATTGTGAAAGGTTTGAGATATCACCGGTCCGTGCTAAACCGGAATGGAGTTAAATTATGCCGGCTGTTGGCTTATGTGAAAGCTCTGCTCTCAATGGTTCCCCCATGCAATGAAGTGGACACAACAAGCAGCTGGCTTTGCAGCCACTTGGGACCGATTCAAGAAGTGACCTCACGGTCAGTTCATCCACTTTGTGCTATTTACAAAACAACAAAGCATGTATTCAGATGCTTCTGATCCTAACAGTTTATAATGGATGGCACTTTATATATGTAACCCATTTACAAATAAAGTTATCAAATATTTTATTTTTATACATTTGTGAAAAAGTAACTTTCAAAGCAGAGCTAATCCTAAAGACTAACTGGACAACCATTTTTTAGAGCCTTTGCTGACCATCTTCATTGAATGTGGTAAATAGAAACAAATTTAAAATCCATTTCCAACACAAAAACAAAGGGAATCAGGACTGTATTTATGGAAGATTGTACACTGGCCGAGATGATGGCTATGGGTCAAAGGGTTCATTATAACAGAAGCAACCCCTAAATGTCATTGAGTCATTAAAGTAACGTCTGCACAACAACCCCCACCTATTTTTAAAAAAATGACATCAACAACCAAATGATTTTATCATCTTTGTTGTCGCTCATGGGGTAAAAAGCTCAATTAAAACCAACGCTGTGGTTCTGTCAGAGTTAGCATCTTTACAGTAAAAAAAATGGACTAACTGTATCCAAAGGCCAAAGCAGGAAAACTTGACTTACAAGTCCAACAACTACTCTGCCCACAACCATTTGGAAAAAAAAAATCCTCAAACTTAAAATGTAATCATTGCATTTTACATCTTTTGTCAGGAAAAGTGATCTTTTCCAGATGTTAATCCCCCCAAAACTGAAATTTCTCTTTATTACTATGAATAAATACAGTTAAGGCTTGAAAGAAAATAGCTACCGGTACATCTTTCTTGGTTAGACATCCCGTATGCACATTTTAAAAATAGTTTTCAAAAGTGTTTTTCAGCATAAATATTGCTTGAAACACTTACTTGAAAACTACTTGCATACTTGAAACTTATGAAAATGTATTACAAAAAAAAGTTCCTGATAACTGGGATGGAGGAGTTTAGATGCAAACTGTGCTTAGGGATGAATTGACCAATAGACATTCAAACAAAATCCAAAGGACAATAATGAGGGTGGAAAAAATTGAGATATTTTTACTTTTTGTAAAGATTATTGTAAGGCTCCACAGACTTTATTCATGAAATTGTTTTCTAATAAAGAACATTGCATGAACAGGAAACATTATATGTCAACAAGGCTGCATGACTTTCAAACCAAATTACTTTTATCTGCTTATTAGATAAAAAATACAGTGGCAGACACACAACAGTCTTCGAGGACATGCACACTTGTGCTGAATGCGTTTGACAGAGTACCACAGGCTTGCGAAATGTCACTTCACGACACCCACGTCGCGCATGAAAACATCAGGTTTCAACGCGCCCCATTAAATGACAACGCCGCGGTTTCTGTAGACAAAACCGTCTCCGTTTAACCGTCAAGGTCTCGGCATTTAACGTTCGGCAAACACATTAAAAAACAAGTTTGAACGCTTACTTGGTGCCGCAGGATAGTTTGCTGCACTACCCGGGCGTAGTTGTCCAGCTTCACGCCGGAGTTGCTCCGACTTCTCATTCTGGCAAGTAAACGTTTCACTTCGGACGGCTTCGAATAGAAAAAAGGAAGGAAAATGACTTAATTCCGAAAGAAAACATGCATTTTTGGACTCTTTTCACAGCCGAGGAGGTCAGCTTTCACTTCGACCCGTCAAGCTGCAGCCTAGCTGTGGAATAGCCAAACGGCGAAAGCAAGTGGAAACCCAGTAACAAAAGCAGTAACCTGAAGCTGAGTTAAATCACTCAGCGGAAGCAGCAGTGTGACCGGATGTGTGGAGGTAACGACTTCAAACTAAAAGCATATCATAAAGGAAGCGACATGGTCGTAAATTCACAAATTAACACACTTCACCAGTCTTTAAACTTACATAAAATGATTCCAAATCACCCTGACATTGAACATTTAGGATTTTTCTGAAACCAAAGAGGCCTACTGTGCAAAACAAATGTGTCAGCAAAGATTAAACATTGATAAAACAATTTTAATAACTGAAAAGAAAGAAAAACAAGTGTGCACTGATTACCAACAAGTGAAACCCTATAAAGGATGCACAATGATGTTGGATTAAATGCAAATACACATTTCATATAGAAGAACGCTTTTGGAATTTGGTGTTAGCAGTACATGTCAACATGCATGGGAGGAGTCGAATCAAACACCTAAAAACAGGATATTACAAAAAGAGACGCAAGGTGGAGTAAGTAAAAATAATAGTGCTGACAGGCAACAGCCCAGAAGTCTTTCAGATGTAAATATTCCACCACTGCATGAACACATCCATCCATTTTCTACACTGCTAATTCCGTGTAGAGGGATTGGAAGAAGGCAAGGAAAAACTTCCTTTTAACAGGCAGAAACCTCGAGCAGAACCATGGCTCAGGGTGGGCGGCCATCTGCCTCGGCCGGTTGGGGGTGAGGGGAAAGAGAGGGCAAGAGAGAGAGGGCGAGAGAAGGACAGAGGGAGCAGAGAGAGGCAGCCAACACAGCAACACACAGACTGGATGAAAAATGACAATGATATTAATACTAATGATAATGGTAAAAGTTGTGACAGCAATAACATGAGACTTTTTGGGCTGATTGAAGACCAGACACGTTGCTGCGTTCTGGATCATTTTTAACGGTTTTACTGTACAGGCTGGGAGACCAGTCAGGAGGGCGTTACAGTAGTCAAGGCGTGAGATAACCATAGGCTGCACAAGGAGCTGGGTAGCATGTTGGGTTACGTATGGGCTGATCTTTCTTCTGTTTAGTAATGCGAAAGGACAAGATCAAGTGACCGAGGTAACATTATCTTTAAAGGTCAGCTGGTCATCAATCATGACACCCAAGTTTCTTCCTGCCTTTGATGGAGTCAAAGACTGGGATCCAGTCTGGATAAGAATATTGTGGTGTATGGGTGGTTTGGCTGAGAAAACAAGAAGTTCAGTTTTAGAGATTCAGTTGGAGGTGATGGGTTTTCATTCATTTTGATATGTCAGAGAGACAGTTTTAACTGTTTTCTAAAAGCAGGTGAAAGGTCTGATCAAAGTTTTTCCCACTCTCCGGAAGAATCTTGCAATAGTGCTCTTCTTTGGAGGTGGGCTTGGACTCAGTTGGACTTTCAGACACTTCAATATAGACTCATCAAAATCTGAGTTATTTGGTGTCACTGCAGCAGTTAGCATGTCGTTCACACAGTCATACTCTTTGTTGAGGTCTTTAACCATTGCCTTGACGATTTCTTTCACGTTGTCATAATTTACTTTGAGAATTTCGGATGTATCAGTCTTTTCCAGCACCTTGCTGGTCAAGTGAGTCATGATTCTCTGGATTTGTGGTGGGTTTAGGGAGCTTTTGCAATTTAACGAGGCTTTTCTAATCAGTCTCATGTAGAGGGCAGTGATGAGGTGGTCCGTCATAGCCTCAGAGTTTTCCCATGATTCAATATTAGTTTCCTGAACATCTGTGTTATAATCTGATGTTCTTCTTTCCTCCTCGCCAATGAAAGTGGGGAAAACACTTTTTTCCTCACCATCAGCTTCAGAGAATTTCCGAACGCCCAGTGGAATAAAAATCTTTTCCTTTTTAGGTTCAGCTTCAGAAGGCAACAGAGAACGTGAACAAGATGGGTTCGATGACACATTGCCCTTGTTTTGTCTTTCATGGTTTAAATCAAACAAGCTTATGTGAGATTGGAAACCAGAGTGATCTAAATCCAGTGCAGACCTGAAGGTTTTTCCTGACATGTGCTTCCTGGTTTCCGGTCGAGCCATTTGTGTTTCTATCTGTCCAGTGCTATTTAAGGCACAAGACTCTTCTTCACAGGGATGACTATCTGCCATATTGGCAGTCCACTGTAGCATGTTCTGGAGTAACTTTCCTACTGATGTCTCTACGATGACGTACATGACCTCAGGAGAAAATTGTAGGTGAGTACCGGTGTCCTTCTCCCTGCTCATGTTGTAGAGGGCAGAGTCAGAGAAAGCTCTTTCAAGAGGTCCAAGTTGATACGTGGGGGCCATCACGAAATCGTCGAAAATGGTATCAGTCAGGTTCTTTGAAAACTGTTTGATTTGGTCACTGTGCTTAATTCTTTCCAAAACTGTTTTGGTACAGTACACAGAGTTAGATAGATTTCGTAATTCATTAAATAAAAAGTCAACTTGTGGCTTAAGCATCTCAAAATGAGGCTGGGGTTCCGGAATGCAGTCTTCAGGATTGACTGAAGTTTGCTTCCATTTAAAGGTCCTCTTTAAATCCTCCATAACTTTCTCATACTGGGATTTGGCATACTGGAAAAACTGGTCTTTGGTTGACGTTTCCTTGACATCAGTATAGGTTTCGGATTTTGGGGTGATATAATGCACAACTTCTGTAAAATCAAAATGAACTTTGGGTAGGCCACAATGTTCAGATTCATCCTTGACAGTTTCAGCAACTTCCTCAGAGCTATTGAAAGATGTTGGGATGTTTTCTTGTTCTTCACTGTCTTGCCGTTGATAAAATCTGTGAAGAATTTCATGAAAGCTGTCTGTGGAACTAGGCATAGAAATCAAAGATTTTACAGCCCTGGGCTCAGGGTCTTGTGATTTTGTGGTCACTGGGAAGTCCGGTTCAGATGTTATGCTTAGGTCTGGGGATACTGGGACTCTTTTCCTCGGCCAACATGGTCCCTCCCATTTTGTTTTCACGCGACGCAAATGTTCTTTAAGATAGGCGGTGACATGGAAAACCATGCAGTAAAGAGATTTTTTGTTGGCTACTGAATGATCTACATAGCTGTCAGGTTGTGACCGCCGGCTGGCACTGTTCACAAGTTCTGAAATTTTGGAGTTCACTTTTTGGGAGATCTCCTTTTCAATCAGTGTCGTCAAGTGTGAACCACTGTCAAATTCCTGCTCTGGGAGGTCAAGAGCAGAAGCAAGAGCAGAGGTGAATATGTTCCCAAGCGATGCGTCGATGATTTCCTCAGCTTTTAGGGATTTATTCTGACGTATGTACTGCTCAACAAGTGGATAACACACGTTTAAAATATCAACGGAAAGAGTCTGTATGATTTCAGTAATCATATCAAGTAGGATTGCTTGTGTGGCAGAATCGCAAATCCCGATAGAGAGCATACTCCACTGAGCTGAGGAGATTCGATCCAGGAATTTGTTGATAATGAGAGACAATTCCTCTGGTGAGATAAGTAAATTGTTCGCTTGTTCGTTAATCGTCTCCATGGTAGAAATAGCCTCCTGAAATGATTCTTACTTGTGTGAAAGTGCAGTCAGATTCTCTCTCTGTCGCTTGAAATGCAGATAATGGGACTATACCTATACCTACGGGGGTAATATATTCCAGAATGACGCACGTCAGACGTCACAGAGGGCATCTCACTATTACCTCATAAATATTGGCGCATGCGCAGAGGGACATGCGCGAACCAACTTTGGCGCATGCAAAATATGACGCAACATTTCGGAGCATTTGGAACTTCCGCAAACTCAAGCCGAATACACACACTGTTGTCACGGCAACGCGGGCTGTTTGTCGAAGTCCACGTGCAGGCAGTTGTCAACTGATAGCCCAATTCTTTAGCCTGAGAATAAACCAGAGAAATGACCAGGGTACAAATGTGTCATTCATCCGGGGCATAGGTATAATAATCCCACACTGGACTGACAGAACTCTCTGAGGATCTATAATCTGGAGTTGCATTGGCATGAATTCGATCTGACGTCAGCTCGAATTCATGCAGATTCTACTGAAATTTAAAAACAAACCCGTGGACACGTCGTCCTTGAAGCCCTGTATCCAACGCAACAAGAGGAACCATTGAATGCAACCAGAGGTTTGAACCACAAAAAAGTGACATCCACAAAATAGCCGAGCGTTTTATAGGTTACTTATATATCTTCCAATATTGTTCAGTCACATGTTGAACAATTTACTCTTTGAATTAAATAGATACACCAAACAGCATTTAACATCATGATCATCCTGGTAATATGGTGTAGACTCACTTCATCCCACGAAATGCACTTTTATTGAAAAATAATATATCTCCATGTGCTCCAGTGTTTTTACCCAGAGAATAGCAACACAAGCCCCCCTTTGTTGTGTGATGATTTTCTGTTTTTGTTTGTTTTCTAATCCTATATCAACCCCTTGTTTAATTCATTAAAAGATGTATGGTCAAAACTGTATGAGTTTAAATTGATTCAAGGAGTGAATGTGAGTGTGTGTGTGTGGTTGTTTGTTTGCGATGGACTGCCGACCTGTCCATTATTTACCCCGAGACTCGCCCAATGTCCACGGAAATGGACTCTAGCCACACCCGTTGCCCTACTAGAAATAAACAGTATGGACAATTGATAAACTTATGGTCAATTGGATTGTAACTGTAAAAAGACTACAAACGTCCCACAATGCACTAGTTTCTTCGTCCGTTGCGGTCAAATAATCCTCCCCGTGCGGAACGTTATACTCGGCTCTGAGGCTATCTTTGATGACACGCAGAAAAAAAAATCGGAAATATAATAATTTAACCAAAAAGAAAAAGCATATAAATGTGCGAACGTATGAGAAATTTTAATTTAGCGTTTTAGCCTCCAAAATAGGCTCCAAACCAGTGGTTTCCTCTATCGTGGGGAATGTTGACGTTGTAACACCACAACTTAGACGAAGGAGCTCCCCGCATCTCTTCGCCTTAACGTCCGTCCTAGCTGCGTCCCTCTTTTAATCACTACTATTTATTTTACCGAACCTCAATGAGTAGCCGGTCGGACA
This sequence comes from Menidia beryllina, assembly GCA_013363375.1. NCBI lineage: Eukaryota > Metazoa > Chordata > Actinopteri > Atheriniformes > Atherinopsidae > Menidia > Menidia beryllina. The sequence goes on along the minus strand of JABUIW010000018.1, from coordinate 2,085,708 downwards.
GCGACGATGAGAGCTGCAGCAAACGGAGAGTCGCGTACGTTTACAGCCCGGAGTACGTCGAGACTTGTGACTCTTTATCCAAAGTACCGAACCGGGTGAGTCGCTTTGAATGAAAAGCGTCCAGCCAGCTTTTTGGTTTTCAGATACACGTTTATGAAAACAAACAGACTCGAAGTGTTGTTTAACGGACGATTTTCGCTCTCTGTAGGCCAGCATGGTCCACTCACTGATAGAAGCCTATGGACTGCTTCAGCACATGAGGTGGGTTGTTATTTATGAGTGTGCTAGAATTTCAAACAGAGAAAAGGATGTTATGAGACAAGAATGGATTAACGTACCATCCAGCAGGTTGGTGTTCTTAGCTTTCCATAATACGAGCCTTTCCCCATACTAGAAAGATCTCTTCCCAAACTGAAAAACGCTCACATGCAGCTACTTTAATTTGATATATTTTTATTTATTGTTTATTCCCCAAGTCTGCTATTCGCATATCAGACTGGTTGTAAACATGCAAGAATATTTGACTTTTGGAGAACTTTCCAAAGCAGGATGCTTCAATAAGGTTAAACTCTGGGGAGGATTTATCCCTCCATAAAACTTGTTGCCACTGATTATCGCTACACTTCCTGTGTTATTTGGCACAGCTCAGCCTTTTCTCCTTGTTTCCCTTCCTTTAAAAATGGCTTCTGCACAGCCACTGTTCCATGGAAACTATTTCTCATTCTGTCTAAGGTTTTAAGGAGCGTGAACAGGATTGATGACTAATGCTAAATGGGTTGGCTCACAGCCACCTCAATGCCCTCATACAGACTTAACCCCTCATATAGTTCCTCCAAGGGTCCTCATCTCTTTGTTGCCCCTCATCGTGAGCTCAGAACCAAATTATTCTCATCTGGGTGTCTCCTATAGGTGATATTACCCCATAAATGCCATCTGAGCCCCTTTCTACCTCCTGACAACTCTTTTCTGAGAATGACTCCTTCCATAAACGCACCACTAACCATACTTATCGCATAAAAAAACTAGTCTGTGGGTTTTCCTACTGGAAAAGGACCCCAAAGTAGACTCAGTAGAACTAAATGGAGATATTATTACATCCCATCTTGCCTGGGAACACCTTGGGACAGAGAGAGGGTGTCCCTCCTGTTTTTTTTAGTTCTAACAACAGGTTTCTATGGAAGTGGAACGCACAGCTCATGCTTGTCCCCGGCTCTCTCCAGCATCGTGAAGCCTCGCTTGGCCACCATAGAGGAAATGGCAAAGTTCCACACCGACTCCTACCTTGAACACCTTCACAAGATCAGCCAGGATGGAGACAACGACGACCCCCAGTCAGTTGACTACGGCCTGGGTGAGTAGAGCAAAGAACTTCAAACTGTTTAACACGCCATTCTTACCAATTACATTATAATTAAGCATTTTAAGAAAAACACACCCTTTATAAGAGACCATTCAAAATTCACTGGTCGTGATGCATTTAATCCAAATGAAAAAATGTAGGAAAAAGTTGACCATAAGTGAATTTCTTGGATTTTCACAGTTTGAGAGACACGTATTGTTGTGTTTTAGAATATTGTAATAGTGAGTGGTCATTCATGCTCACTGAACACACAGTTTGTGTACGTCCAGCCTTTGGTGTGGCTCTAAGTTTCACAAAAAGGAACCAGGGTCTAAAGATGGGGTGTGTCTTTATTACCGTCCACCAGAGGGCAGTGCAGCATCTCTATTTACAAAAAATGCTGCCTAAACCAGAAAGTATTCCATGCAGTTACTTTTTGCTATCATTTTCACCCCCTTCCTTTTTTGTTTTTTGAAAAAGCAGTGTGTTTTTTGTTTTTTTAATTTAAGCTCCTACTAGAGTTTGAACCACAGAGGTTCACATTTCTAACTTCAATCCAGTTAATTCCTTTCCTTTTTTCCTAGCCATGACTTGTTCCCCGTCTTTATCTGTCTGACTGTTGCTCCTTCCTTTCGCCCTCCTCTTTCATCCTCTCTTTGTCTCTCCAAACTTTCCACTGCCACTTCCTTCTTTTGTGCCTTTGAGTTCATCCTTCCATCATGTTACCGAAGCGACGCTCTCCACCTTCTGCTAAACTCGGACATTTCCCTCTCTGTCATGTCTTTCCTCCTCCTTTTGCTGGAAACAAATGTTTCCACGCATCATCTCTCTGTCAGTCCTCATTCATTTCCTTGTGTAGAAATCGCTCCATTATATTCCCCGTGGTCTCATCTGTTGTATTATCCGTGTCTGGGTTACCCATGTCTGCGTGTTTATAAAAGCCACACATAATTCAACTTTTCTTGCTGTTCTCCTTCTGAACCCCACGGCCCCTTTTGTCCTCCAGGGTACGACTGTCCCGTTGTGGAGGGCATCTTTGACTATGCGGCGGCTGTAGGTGGCGCCACGCTGACAGCCGCTCAGTGTCTGCTGGACCAGAACTGTGAAGTGGCCATCAACTGGGCAGGAGGCTGGCACCATGCCAAAAAGTGAGAGGATCGCTTCTCGCACGAGAATACCTTTTTTTTCCTTTTTTTTTTTGCTTTTTACGAATATAAAATATTGTCAGAATCAATTATGTCAATGTATTTAATCATCGTGGGCAAATATGGTAATCTGGAGAAATTCACAAGGTGTAAGCAAAGAAACGACATAGAATGGGGATTCTTTTTTATTAATTATTCACCTTTGATAGAGAACACATTTATCTTACATGTGTCCCAGTTAGCTTACTCAAGTTAGAAGGAATTAATGTGAAGATTTAAACCGTAATATACACATATCTATCTATCTATCTATCTATCTATCTATCTATCTATCTATCTATCTATCTATCTATCTATCTATCTATCTATCTATCTATCTATCTATCTATCTATCTATCTATCTATCTATCTATCTATCTATCTACTTCGCAAATGATATAAGTTAACCTGAAAATTTTGATGGCTAGCAAAAAATATCAGAGTTTTGCGCGTTGGTACCGGCTCCAGAAACCTTCTTCTATCTTCATGACCCCTGTTTTCCCAGGGACGAAGCCTCAGGTTTCTGTTACGTGAACGACGCCGTGCTGGGAATCCTCAAGCTCCGAGAGAAATACGAACGAGTGCTCTACGTGGATGTGGACTTGCATCACGGAGACGGTACGCACAATAACCCCGACAGCTGTAGTGCCGTAAGGCAGAGTTTTGGCCTCCTATGTTTTATCTGTTACTCTTTTGGAATTAAGTTACATGTTCTTTTTTTTGCCGTTCCCTTTATCACCGTTCCCCATGCTGCTTTATCAAGTTGTCCGAGTTTTTCTCCTCCTCTCTTACAGGTGTGGAAGAGGCTTTCAGCTTCACGTCTAAGGTCATGACGGTTTCCCTGCACAAGTTTTCTCCCGGATTTTTCCCCGGTCGGTCCCCCGTGGGTCTCTTATGATTTAATTTGTTTCTGGGATGCCAGTTGGTGTCGCAGTAAGTTTGGGTGCGTTTTCAGGAACGGGGGACCTTTGTGACACGGGGCTCGGAAAAGGCCGCTGGTACGCGGTGAACGTCCCACTCGAGGATGGAATCAAAGACGACAGATACTACCAACTTTTTACCAGGTACGCACAGTCAAACACACACACACACACATACTTAAACTATTCATCACACAACTGGGAGCACTTCCTTCAAGATTTGCCTTCTTTAAGTATCCCAGAGGAGATGAACTATTTTTTCTCTCCTCCCATGACTGCGTCTTTCCAAAAGGTCAAAGGTCAGGGTTGTGTTAAGGAGTGAGTGAGTGCAGTTTCAGGGTTTCATCAAGGACACTTTGGCCGTGACATCCTTTCATTGGGAGGGCTTAGAGTTTGACAAGTTTGGGGACTCAGAAACACAAAAGCAAACAAGAAAAGTCATCTTTGGCTTGTTTCGGTGCTCCGTTTGGGTCGTTAGAAATTGGTCAGAGAGCAGCTGTCACTCGTCTATTTATATCCAAAGTGCTAATAGGAAAAAACACACACTCGTTTGGGAGCTGTGGGACGAATCATGGGTTTTGCTAGAGACTGGATGTTTTTTTTGTTCTTTAGGTCAATGGATGGTAATTACCGGAATTTCCTTTTAAGTAATGTGGCCTGAAAAGCCATTTCAGGAATTGCTCTATATGTCCTGTGAAAGAGGTTCTTTACTTCGTCTTTAATTTTTCTTTACATTCAGCTAAATATTCTAATGACAGAATACATCAGGTCCATAATATTTATCATTCTATCAATCTACGTTAACAAACTAATTATGTGAAACTGATTTTCTACAATTTCTGATCAATATTATGATGCATAAAACCTATTCAGCAATGTGTTGCCTATGTTAAAAAAAAACTGTCTATCCCAAAGAACCACAGGTAGGATATAAACTCTATTAGGTCCCTATAACAACCATGGATTTTGTGTTCTTAAAGGAATGAGTTGGTCCCCTAAAAAAGGGAAAATTCACAGTAAAAAAAGAGGCTAAGCTAACCCCAACCCTAACCCCAATACCAAAAATATTAAGCTAATATTTCAATACAAATAGCTGCAGGTTGCACTTTTTATTCCAAGGGGTCTTGAAGCCGTGCCAAGTCCTGGCCGCCATGTGTCCGCAGAGAGCAATAACATGTTTACTGGCGTCTTGTTCTGCAGCGTTCTGCAGGAGGTGCGGGCACAGTTCAACCCGGAGGCGGTGGTGATGCAGCTGGGCGCCGACACCATGGCGGGAGATCCCATGTGCTCCTTCAACATGACCCCGGTGGGGGTGGGCAAATGTTTGCAGTATGTCCTGCAGTGGCAGCTACCTACACTGCTCCTGGGAGGAGGTACTCCATACGAACTTATTCCTCCCCGATTCTGTTTTTGTTTCTGACGGCACGTTGCGCAAACCTCAAGGAATATGGTTATTTTGAAATGTGGATAGTGCACTGTATCTTCTGTGTGTGTGTGTGTGTGTGTGCTTGAATTTGCTTTGAATTTCTCTGAGCTCTCACTTGTGTGCAGTTTCACACAAACACACACACACTCACACACGGTGCCCTGTTCCAGACTCCTCAGCCCTTGGCCAGATGATAGCTACTAATTATACGACACAATGAAGCCATTTTGCTCAACTACAATCCAACCTCTCTTCCTTTCTCTCCCTCCCTCTCTGTCCTACATACTTTTTCTCTGCGTTATATCCTCCTCTCCTTCCCGGTTCTTGTCATTTTCCCTCGATTCTTGAGTCCACCTCTTCATCCCTGGCTCCCTCCCTCTCTTTTGTGTCTTCATTTCTGAGAGTTCAGAACCGGTCATCTCGAACGTTTTCACCTCAAAACCCTTGTGGTTGATACGTTGCACCGTAATCACCTTTTTTGCTTCCCCTCACAGCTGGCTAGGTTAAATAAAGTTTGTATTTCAGGGAACTTCGGCCATCACACTTGCTCCCTGACGTCTCTTTTTGTCTCTTGTCTCTGCCTCCCTCTGTCCGAACAGGAGGTTATAACTTGGCCAACACCGCACGTTGCTGGACATACCTGACCGCGGCAGTGCAGGGAAAGACCTTGTCCTCCGAAATACCCGATCACGAGGTACGGCAACAAACTCACAAACCCGCGCTCTGTCTTTCCCCATTTACATATTCCCACATGAACACAAACGTGCTCTTTCACTATGCTGTCACACACACTCATGAAAACCGGCTGCTGACTCACTCGTCTAATCAAAGATGACGATTTTTTCCTCAATAAAAGGGTCTGTCTGCTGCTTTTGGCACCGAGGTCGGTTTTTATGTACGAAACGATTGGAGCTCTGCGGAGCTGAGCTGGAGTAAGCTGCGGATAATCGCTTAATGCGAGACTTCCCAGCGAAGCAGGTGAATTAAGCTGCCTTTCAGGTTTTGGATAGTGCTGAAACCTTCCCTTTTTTGGACACCGTTATCTCGATTATCGAGTAGCAACGCATACATCAGCTCATCGGGGCCCATGTAAATTTGGAAACTGAAGCCTAATCCGATTCGGTTGGTTACGTTTAAAATGCAAACACTATTTGTGAATCAAACACGACTGAATACGGCTGATTTACGGCTGAAAACGACTGAAAACGACCCGTTAAACCATTTAAATGCGCATAACCAATAACTAGGAGTGGGATGATACCTCACTGTCAAGACAAGGCACTGCCAAGTTGACCAGACAAAGTCCTCCCATTACTCTGCAGCACACTTCAAAGACGATACGGAAAATGACTTTTTTTTTGTCTTAGACTACACAAAATAGGGCAGGTAGACTAAAAACGGTGTGTGAACGACATATGAGCTTTACACTAATTCTGGACATTAATGACTAGCTCAAGTCAAACGGTTGGGGGGGAATAAAACTGGCGTCCATGAAGGCCAGGCCTGGCACTTAGGGGGGGCTTTCCATTCGGACCCACCCAGCCCTCCTCGGCTCTACTGGCCTTTGCTTTCCGTTTCAGATCAGACTCTAAAGGAAAGACAGGCCAGACCACCCATGATATCATTGATGTGCGACACAAGGATGGATGCATGTTGGAGCGGGGTGTTGGTTCATGTGTTAGGACTTCTAAAGTGTTGATGGTCACAGAATTGATTACACCGGATACTTGTTGTTTCCACGTTTTGAAAAAAAAAGGCACGGTTCAGGTAACGAAAACCTAAAGCTAGATCGGCAATGATATCTCGACGAGCACGCTTTTTTTTTTAACTCTGAAAAACGCAGATTCAGCGTCTGGCAAATTGTCCCTGCGACATTTTCAGCCACATCTGGGGGAGGCAATTCTTATTTGAGATCATCTGGTTCTGTTTTTGTTTACGTTTTACCCCGTCACCCGGCTTTCGCGGGGCTGGGGTTCTCAAGGGGGTCCTCCCTTCAAACAGAACTCTCTGGGACCATCTGTCTCTCTTGCGCCTATACGCTCCCGCGGACAAAGAGTCCCTTTCTCCGGCAACTGATTTTTGGACCTCGTCTTGGTCAAATGTAATGAATCGCCGAGAGTGCCTGTGTGTGTGTGCGTGTGTGTGTGTGCGTGTGTGCGAGCATGTTTGGATGAAATGAAGGTGCCTCTTGTTTCTCCTCGTCGGCGTTCAATGGCCTTAAATAGCCTTTGACCTCATTAAGGAGCACTCACCGAAAACAAAGCGGCTATCAGTGCGGACAGCTGCCACGGATGATGAAGACCAGGAAGCTCACAGGCACACTGGAGTTGAAAAACCCACAAGAAGGGCTGCCTTTAATTAAACAAAAGTGTTTGCGTCTTCATTTGTGCGCTGTTTTCAGGTAATTTCCCATTGGGTCCGGAGCACAGATACCTTTGTGTGTCAAAGAGTGGGTTCGCCCCATAAGAGGGGCATTTATCCATGATGACCAAGCAAAGCTGAAGTCTCAGCAACACGGGGAACAAAAACCACCTTTGTACCCCTCTGTCTGTGTGCACATGTGTGTGTGTGTGTGTGCGTGTGTGTGTGTGTGCGCGAAAGAGCGCGTCTCAACCCGCCTGCTCTACTGTAGACCACATGAATACACACATTCATTACCATCAGATAATGCACTGGCCTGTTTTAAAGCGTTATCATGCGATTCATTGTTTGATAAATCGCCGTCAGTGTGGAGGAAACAACTGTTGATCAAATGGGAAACTAGTGAAAGCTCTTTGTTTCCTTTAAAAAGACTTGACTCCAGGCAAAATAAATTCTCTCATTAACAAAAAAATACCAAAAAATGACAACAAAACGTTGTACTACAAAGGTTTTTGTTTGTTTCTTTGATTTAGAATTCAAGCGGATATTTTTCCAAATGAACGTGTGCTGGTTCATTGGATATAATATGATTAAATATGATCTTAAATTGTTCGTTTGTATTTGGATGGAACCTTTTCTTGTCTTTTTTTAACTGTATCATTTGAGCTGAACATTTTCCACTCAAATTTGTGCTGTTTGGATTGGTTAAAATATCAAAGTAAAAAAAAAAAAATTAAAAGGAAACCTTAAACAGCATTTTTTTTAAAACATACAAACGCTGCACGACAAACCTTTTAAAAATAGCATTCTGAAAGAACACGGCCATCAGTCAAACTTTGCCAGTCACATGCACAATGGCGCTGCACTATTCCCCGACTATCAGTCAAAATATTACACTGCAGATAACCCACACAATGGCTCTGCTTGTCTTACTTTTATTTGTGTTTTTATTAGATACTGACGTTAAATAAGTGTGTGTTTTTTTGTGGCTTGAACCAGGAGCTGAAAGTCATTAACCCCCGGCATGGACTGGTATTGTCCGAGTCAGAGGACAGCTGATCTTGATTGACCCTCCATTGTGTCGATAGCTGTAGAGCGTATCAGCGTGTGAATCGAAGGGAAACAATATGTGCCGGTCTAAGAATAACCACACAGAGCTAGGTTGTTTATTATGTGCTTCTGATTGGACATTCATTTTTTTTGGAGGGAAACATACAGGTATTGCTTTTTCTCCCAATATTTGATGCCATTACGTTTTTTTTTGCAAATTAAAACAAACATCCAGTGGAAATACAGATAGTACCACTTAAAGAGATTCATCATCTTTCCTGAAATTGAGAATAGATTATATCAAAGTTGAAGGATTAACACTATTTGTTT